>JBBPNE010000355.1:0-25390 GCA_038090735.1 Xerocomellus amylosporus | reverse complement strand
CGATCACCTGGTCGTGGTCGTTGGCTACTATGTTTCAGCAGCCTGGGAAGTGTCGCTCACTGTGGAAATAACGTTGCGGTTTGGCTGCAAATAGGTATCAAGAAAGAGGTACACACCTCATTATTCGGTCCGTTGGTTACGATGGGATCTCACGTGTCCTGGCGTACAACCAAGATTGGTCTAGACCGACTGCTGGGTCAGCAGGGGTCAGCTTACATGGGTCAGAACAAGAAATTGGACGATCATGGGTTAGGATGCGACTGCTACCTTTCACAGCTCATTCGCTGCCACTCCAATGGTTGAAGCAAGATCCGAGTCCGGCCCGAGGTCCGCTCCAACGAAGATCCAGACACCGAGCCTCTAATCTATAAATCTAAACATGAGCGGACAACGACAGAGCTGGCTGAACCTAGAGGCCGATCCTAATTGCTAGGCACCTCGAAGTTGTTCCCTGCGAGGTTTGAACCAAACTTTCAAGTTGAACAAGCAAGCTTTGAGGGCTGCAGGAGTCGCATTCTGCGGCTATATGTGCCAGAGAAGGTTCGATTTGCTATGGAAGCGAGTATGGACTTTTAAAAAATGCGCTCCAGGTATGGGTATGTTCCCCGCTGCATACTTCAATAGCCCAGTTTCCCGGTTTAAGCCACAATGACCTGGCAGCAGTTCGGGTACCGGAGAAAAATGATCACGACCTGAATCGGAGAAGTTTGGTAGCCTGGCTGAGGGTTGCGAGAGTATCAGGAATAAGCCACCAGGACACGAATCAAGGACGTCGCCATCTTGTGCTCTGACTGTGGGTTTCGAGGTCTAGCTGCTAGTTTGCCGACTGACCTAGTATCCAGCAGGGTAGCGTACAAACGCCTGGCGTCTACCCCGAATGTGCCAGGCAGGATCAAGGGAAGGAGAAAACCCCTGGAACCGGGGACCAACCTCAACATGTGCCTGATAGAGTACTAGCCAAACGTTGAATTACGTGTAAGTGTGCAGATTCGAATCTCTTACGGTATACTTCGCTAGAGTTCGTGCAACATCTCGTATCATCCTGATTAGTATAGGCAGAACTTGAAAAAGCGGCACCGATGTTGAACTACGAGACCAAAAAGTAAGCATGTCAAATGGAATCCTCATTTACACAGATATGTGGGAACGACATGGTGGAGAACGAACACGGGCTGCATTGGAGGATAAGTTCTCTGTTAATTAAATAAATATCAGCTATCAGAATGCACCATGGACGAGAAACCGATTGTCAACCCGCACGCAGACACTGTTACTGATGTGGAAGTGCTGCAGAACCAATGGTCCCTCAAAAGTCTTCCTCTGTTAGAAGCTGGCCTTGAAGAATCTTGCCCATGTGTGTCTGTGCGAACGGTCGCCCTCTGCTCCGAATGGCAAGTAGCGCCATCACGGAAGGCAGCGGCGAACCCAGGAACGTGATTTCCATCTCTTCGAAACTACCAGGGACGTTGAACAGGTTCCGCAGGATTGGTGCATCGTTCGGAAAGTCTGTTATGCCAGTAGGTACGCCGAGGAAACGGCACACTCGTAGGTACGATCCATAGTCTCTGAGATAGAGCTGTCCAGCAAACACGTTCAGCTGGTCGATCAGAGCCCAGGGTGGAGTCCAATCGGGGGGTAGGGGAGGGATGGAATAAAGTCTGAGATCGTCCGATGGTTTCATGCGTTGCGACGTGCGAGGCGCGTACACATGAAGGTGGACGTATTCGCTGGCCCTGATGTCGGGCATCAGGTGGTTGGCTTCGAATGGGCTCAACAGAACGAGTGCTTGGCAGAGATCTGTTTTACTGGAGAGAATCCACTGGACGGGTCGAAGGTATTGATCCACAGTCCCTCGAGTGGACTCGGGCTTGATCGTCTTGCAGAAGTCCACCGTCGCCAAGATGAGTGGACTCCAGACGTCTGCCTCGCGAGTAGTTGCAGAGCTCTTTTCCAGCGTTGTAAATACGGGAAGAAAGGCGCCGCCAGAGTGTATTGGAGGGATGATGCCAGTCTTCACAAAGGCCACAATGTCCTGGTGAAGAAAATGTTCCGCCGGTTCTGCTTTGGGAGGTAGCTCCACCTCTCGTTCACGCTCTCGCTCGCGGCTGACCTCACGTTCTAGTTCTTCTTCCATCTGTGCACTGGGAAGTGATAGAACCCCGAGATCTTTGCAACGTTGCCGCATGACTGGGTCCAGCAGCGAGAGAGTGTTCGAGGTGTTTTTAGTTTCGCAGGGTGCATAGAGATCAGCCAGTGATTTCAGATCTGGTTGGAGCCATGCATCCGACAATTGTTTTGGTGTAGGGCAGAGTCGGGACCAATAGTGATATCTCGATTTATGACTCATGCCTTGTTGTGCCCAGTAAGGAGCTCGCTGCTGGATATCGGTCCAGGTCGCATCTATCGCCCAGCATAAGATGTCAACGGTAGTGACTTGGGTGTTTGGACCTGTCTTGGCAGCTACCGCACGGATGTTCCAATCAACTTCAGGCGGCGCAAAAAACATGACCGAGTGACCACGGCCCAGCTTACGCATCCGCATGCAACCTGAAAACAATAAACTGTGAGATTCCGTAATTGAATCATGGCGCCAAGACGAACCTTGCACCAGAGCATCTTTTGTCACCTTGGGACCCAGCGTAACGGCTGCTCGTGACCCGATGGGGGGTTTGATGTCTGTGCCTCTTGTGTGTCCATGATCCAGATAGACAACGCAACGGTCTAGCTGCTGAGAAAGCGGCGACGATAGCATTGACTGAGTGATACCATTCCGTGTGAGGACCATCAGTTCATCGTTCTCATTGAAATAGATAGCACCAGCAGTATCACGGGCGATGTCGAGCCACGACGTAGCCACTTGGTGATTGGAAAGATCAAGGATTTGGGAACCAACGTCCAGCAAAACGCGAATTTCGGGCAGTTGTGTGGCTACCAGTCGGAGGAACGTATGCGTGGACCATCGTTCATCGCTCTCGTGAGTTACCTTATAGGAGTCATTTTCGGGCTGAAGAAGATATGCGAGAACCCTGGCATTGGTTCCCTTCTGATGGTCGAGGTCGCGCTGAGCGATAGATATGGGCAATAGCCATCGGCCGTCGTTCGTGCCCGAAAATCCTGATGCTTGATTCAGCAACCGAACAGGACGACGTGCGATGAACTAGAAGCTCATTCACCGGTTATAAGCTTCTCTCGTTTCTCTGCTAAATCCCAGCTGGACCCGGAGAGTTTCCATGGAAATCCTTTCGCCTCCTTCGGAAACACCACTCGCGAAAGGTAGAAATCTATGGCTGCTTGATTCCAAGCGAAAAGTGGGAATATTACCTTGTCCCATTGCTCCGATGACCTGAGGTTAATTTCGCTGAGTTTTTGAAGGAAGTCCGGCACCGACTTGCATTCTGTGATCCAAAGTGCGTATTCCTCGGACGGGTCATCTTGGTCTAGTAGAATTTCGAAAGAAACTCTCAGTTGCTGCTCGCTGAGACCGGTATAGTAGTACGATAGGCATGTGAGGATGATGGTGAGATCTGGATGGCCGAACTGGGTGTTGGGTGCCGGCACGTCCTTGGCTCGATACGGAACGGCAAGCATTGTTGGAGTTGGCCCAATTGGATGATGAAGGTGGCCTCTGCGTCGCCGTAACAGCTGCGAGACAAGGCCGTAATCAACACGCCATCTTCGCTCTGAAAGAGCAAACAGAAGGATGTTGGAAGTCAGCAGACCACGGAGTAGTAGCAGTCCACTCCAAAGATGGCTCTGGTCAGAACGCTTAGCGTACTCTTCCACCCTCTTCGCGGTATCGGGAATTTGGAGGACATCTTCGTCCGATATGAAACTGCGAATCGCGTTGTGCAAAGCTGGGGGGATATGTTGAAAGTTGAAATTGGGAAGCCGTCCAGCCATCACGTCTTCCGTAATCAATGATATTAGGCGCCGATCGACGTCGGAGGCTCGCACGACGCGAACATGCGGAAACGATCCAGGGGGGTCGCATTCGCACTTTATGGAGTCGGCGACATATCTCGAAAGGGAATACACGTGCTGCTTCACGAGCCGCAGGACTTGTTGAATAGTCGTCCAACGGTCAGGGTACCCATCCATATGTTGCTGGGGGCCGAGTGAGTAAACCAATTGGAACCGGGCGTGAAGGATCTCGTCGCTCTCGTCCAGAATATCTCGAGCATGAGAATGAAGCCATTTATGAAGGCTCAGCCACTTGAATGCGCTGTCCCACGCACCATGGGCATCCACGTTGTGCTCGTTGCGATGGTCGGCCTGGGCAGCATCCCTTTTGCTTGAGTGGTTGTGCGACCGGCTTAGACATCGAAACATGCTACCCGCAATGCTGTCTGTCGGCAGCTGGGGATTCAACAGTCAGCTGAATCAACTATCATCGACATAATTATTCACGCCCACCGATCTGAGCGGCAGGACTGTCGTGATGTGCCGGTAAATCGGTTTCTGAAGCTTCAGTAATGGATCGGCCGCAAGCTTTCCTTTTCGTAACTGTTCCTCTACGTTCATCAGCTTAAGTGACACAACATGCTCGGGTTGGACGAGTAGAATTCCACGTTCAGCCATGCATTGAGACATGAGTTTGTGTAAATCATCAATTTGGAGGCTGATCACTTCGCCGCCGACGTTGTACTCGGGGGTACGAGAGAAGGGCAGGTGGTATATTGGCCTGTTGGTGAGCCCGCCAAGGCGAGCAACGAGTAAGTCGAACATCTGGACCGTCAGTGCTTTTGGAACAATGACACGGACAAGCTGTTTGCCATCAGCGAGAGCGGCAGCAGCGATGGGAATGATCACGGATGATTTCCCTTCGCCCATGTTGACCTGCATCACAGTGTTTTCACCGGATCGTGGGAACATGATTTCCATCGCAGTTTTTGCCTGAGCGCGACGGATGAGAAAGTTTCCCTGAATCTGACACAGACGAGGAGTGGTATTAACCGAGACGAGCACTTAGTAGAAAACCCACTTGAATTAAGAGCCAATCTGGGTACTCTTCAGGATTCCACCCGTCACATCCCTCGTTCTCTATTTCCTTCGAAAACTCGTCTTCGAGACCGTCCAGAGCAAATCGGAACAATCGCCGGGAACGCTGAAGCGCCAAAAGGAGTAAAGCCAACGATATCAAGCACTTCTTCCAACGTAAAGGAATGTCGACCGGTGAGGTGGATGCGAGATATCGCAAGAGGACATCTACAGTAATCGGCGGCCACTGACCAAACCGATCGAGTGCTTGTTCAAGCAGATCGGCTGTTGGACCTAGACTCTTCTTCAGAATGTCCAGAGAGTCCAGGTAGCTGACTCTGCACTGCACATAGTGCTTCATAAGTGCCTCGATGAGATTCTCACCCGCGACTCTGTGAGTCATCTGAGACTCCACGCGAATGCATTGTGCGCTGGCGTCAAGACAAGCAAGATATTCCCGTTGAAACGAGGAGTCTGACCGAAGAGAGGATAATAGTTGATCCAATGCGAGGATACCATTTAACGATGTCTTGTGACTGTCGTGAAGCAAAGTACTAGGCGGGGGTAGTTGTGGCGCTGGTCGGTTGGAGAACAGCTGATCAAGCTTGATGTACCGCGGTGTACGCTCACTGAATGTATATCGTAGGGATGGGACCGGGCGTGGAAGTGTGGGTATTCCAGGTTCTACCCGGGGGACGTACGCAGTCAAATAGTTACTCTCATCGTAATTGCGGTCTTCGAGAGAGGTTGGTCCCGAAGTATTCAGAGGAAATAGATGATCTGCAGCCCGTCGCGCAGCATGCTTCTCTAGCGCCGTGACAGCGTCGAGATCATGTACATCACGATTCCAGTAATATCTATTTAGGATTTCCTGGTACGCAGCGTTGATTTGAGGATACTGCGTTGAAGTCCAGAGGCGGTCGTCATCGAGAGCTTTGAGTTTCATGATTGACCGACACCCAGCCGATTGTAGGAGACAAAGTGCTGCCTGAACACCTGTTTTGCCTGTCAGTGAATCAGGCAAATGGCAGCTAGTCATCGCATGCAGATACGCGAGAAGTCGCATGCTCGTCAGGCTGCCATTCCCTATCAAGCAACCTAGTTCGTTATCCACATTATAGGTATGATATAATGGCTTGTCGGATTTTGTGAGGGAGACACGGTTGACATGAAGTCGGACTCGATGACCGCCATGCATTGTGGGGTGGCCATTCGGTATGAGGACACATCTGGGGATAAGTGCCTCTGGGATAGGAGTCCCCGCAATGTGTGTCCTTTGCCGAAGAACGAGGAGGTTCTTTAAACTGGACAATGCCCCAACACATTGGTTCTCGTCGTAGACCATATCCTTGAAATCACGGGACTCGAGTTCTTCTGTATCATTGACAAAAAAGGACAAGCCGTAACGCGGCAAAGCGACAGACAAACGTAGCACAGATATGGACTGGGCAGAGTTGATGGGGGAAGTGGTGATTAGGAGATTTTTGGATTCAATTTGGCTCCACGATCGTTCAGGGCCGAAGACGTTGTTGAGACACTCAAAACACTTGGAAGCCATTTCCCAGGTTGCACTTCGGATGTCCACAAGGATTTCACGACCTTTATACATCCAATATTGTCCAGATGCACAATCAATCCTCCAATGCTCAGAAGATTGTTCCCAAAGCCGCTCGAGAGGGCGGATCTCGATGATCTCTGTGGACAAATTTAACCAATGTACATGACCATCGATGAGTGCCGGCGGAAGGTCTCCCCGAAGCTTGCTTGAAGGAATCAGCTCGAGTATCCCGTTTCTTTGATTGCCTTGCGCTCGGACCACCAAATTGTCATTTCGCAACGAAAAGTGCACCTGCGGGTATTTGAACCATGATCATGTCGTGTAGCGTCGGTATTTACCTTGTGGTTGGACATCATAGGGAGGGTCATGAAATCCATTCCTGGGAGATTGGATGGTATGACAAAGTAGCCTTGCTGCACACGATAGTCAGGAACACTCGTTAATATCAGAAACTGCAGCATGTACACACATCGCGAAAGATTTCCCTAATATCCCGCGGCAATCCACCTAACAGCTGACCATTCACTAGAAGTGCCCCATCGTGCAGGTTAATGTGCACTGTTTGCGAGGGTTTGTCTACAGTCGCTTCGGTTTCGCAAGTAAGCCAACGAGTATTTGGATGCAACTGTGCCCATCTGTGTGTACCTGGCTGATAGCTAGCGAAAATCTTGCTAACTGCAAGGTCAACACCATAATCTGATACATCGGCGAGGATTACATCCCTCAAGATCACCTCGAGAGCAAGAAAGAGACGACTGTCTCGTCCAAGCAGCAGTCGTGAATATCCATCATCGATGGCTGAAGAGTCGAAGTATGAGTGTTGACAATGCTTGAAATTCTGGAATTAAACATACGTCCGGGACGAAGTGCTTGTATAAAGAAGGCGCAAGAAAGTAGAGCATCGACATCCTCTGCAGAATAGAAGACCTTGTGAAGGGTAGCATGGTCAAGGTCAAACGTGCTTCGGCAAGTGGCAGCCATATCTAGCAAGAGATTCCTGCGTTCTTCGTTCGTAGGTGCCTGTGCCAGGTTGTATGATAGCTCCTGTACCCAGCTGAACGTCTTCCTGCATACGGCCCGAAGAAGTGCGAAAGCTCGGTCTGAGACCCTTTCGCTGGGGCTCGATGCAAGTACCCGAGTGAGCAGCAGAGAAACGGTGCTCATCAGCACCCCGTCGATCGAGCGAGCCCCGACATCCACGATCAAGTTGTCAAGCTCATCTAGAAGGGCGTTGCAAAAACAGGAGTCTTGAAGCTCTTGGTGCCAGATCCACATCCCTGTATTCAAATCGAGCGGTCCGACTTGACAAGTAGCCTGGGCGAGGAGGTAATGAACTTGGTGACGACGGAGGTTGAGAGTTCTACTGCGCAGCCCCTGCAGGATGTTGAGCCATTGGAGCGAGCCACCGCTCCGCAAGTGTGCAAACGCAATAAATTCGTCGAGGGAGAGACCCGCAGGACAATCCGCTTGAGCAGACAGGACGTCGTTGGAAGTGTGAGACGTATAATTCACATATTTTGCCAAGTCTTTGCATGAAAGCCGGTATCTGAGCTTGAACGAAAGCTTCCGATCTTCGTAGCGCCTTCCTGGCTGCCATATTGAGCAGCTGTCCTTAGAGGTAGAACAGGGATATTGAACAACATAACCATAACGTAACGTCGGGGTATTTTCGGATCGGAATCCCTCTGGATAAAAATAGGCGAAGTGGATCTGGACGCGGAGGAGTGGCCCTTGGCGTTCGACAAAGTAAGGCTGCAATGCAGGGGCATGTGCAAGTAGATTGTATCCTTTCTCCCCACCGAGTGAGTCGTCGCTAAAAATGAAATCGTAGAAACAACGCAGAATGCGGGGCGCGGCAGAACGCCAGATACGAATGCACGCCGGGCATTGCAGTTCGAATACGACAACTTTGGCATGTAACAGCGAGGGGGGCAGCGGCGATGGGGGACCGGCTTGTCCAGCAACCATTTCCATCGCGTCTTGTTCAATGCGAGCTTTGAGCTGCTGAAGATGCGGGGATTGGTCAAAATAACGGACCGGAAGACAATCTTCGGTGAATTCATTCGACAGTAATGACCATCCTGGACGCGATTGGGAATGGCGCGTAGAGAGGTACTGGTATGCGCATGAAAGACGATGAAGGTTTGTTGTCTTGCGCAAGAGCAAACTTTCCAGACATACAATCGGAATTCCAGGGGGATAGTCGGCGAGTATAGGGACTTCCTTCACAACTAGCTTGTCCAGTGCGACATAAAGCTCGATCCCTGTCAATAACGCGATGGACATATCTTCTGGATTTCCCCACTTCGCCTCGTAAGCCTTCATCATGTACCTATCCATCAAGATCTCGAGCTGTGCGCATGCCTCGTCAACACTCGTGACGCGGGCAAGCCAATCATCGATGTCCCGCTCAACCGATTGCTCGATGTCATAGAGAGTAACGATAGGATCGCTATCATATGCCTCGCCGAAAAAGGTCCCACTCGAAGACAAGAAGTCCTTGATAGTACCGCGGCGACAATGGCTGGGATGGAAGGGAGTGGCAACGGATTGGTGTCCAGGATTCGAAAGAGCATTGCGAATGTATTCACGACTGCGCAGGAGTGAGAGCTGCGTGTCTCTTTTGAGTTCATCCTGGGAAGGATTCCGAAATTGGGATGGGCGGGCGCCACTTAGCTGCTCCCACCTGGCGTCAAGGATCTCTCGAAGACAAGTGCATGTCTTCAGTGCCATTTCGGAGAGCCACTCTGGGGTAGAAGAGCCAAGCTTGCTTAAACGTCGGAGAATTTTGGATGACATCGAATGAAGAAGATCACTGGGAAGGGTTGTATTGTTTGCGTCCCTCGCAAGAGTGCACATGTAGAACAGCATGAATCGTTTGTAGGGAGCGCGTCCAAGAGAACGATTGACCGTCAGCTGAATTGCGACCCTGATGAAAAGCCAAAGAGGCGAGCGACGCCAAACATCCTTGACCGTCCACACACGGACAACGTGGTCACGAACGCGTTTGGTAACGCTCTTCGCGTCACCACAACGCAAGATGCTGGAGAACGGGACAGTACGTTTGGTTACGCGAGGAACATCAGAAGTGCGACCAGCACTTTCCAGGACGCCATTAAGCAGTGCATCAATGTATTGTGGATGAGCGGGAGGAGGGAGAGGAGAATCCGAGTCGGCATCGTTGGGGCGAGAGAGATGATTGGCAAGTTCTGATTGGAAGTCCCCATCGTCAAACCCCTCGTTCGGCATCTCGACGGCCGACCCAGGATACGAGCACATCAGAGGTCCCTCTGTTTGCTCCGCAACACCACTTGTTAATGAGACCCCAAATGCCTCGCACAGCGTGCAGTTCTCCCGCTTCGTGAGGACAATTGCAACCTTTTGACGTCGGATGAAAAACGCAAGGATATCTACAGATTGTCAGCACGAATCTACAGGGAACCTGCGAACGTACCTCCTGTTTGCATTCCCCGCAGCTGGGAGAAGACGTGGCCATTGTCCAAGTGCTCCGACTGGACGGCGGCTTGCAAATTATCCAACATCTTCGAAATGCGATGCCACTGAGTCTGCTCAGAGGTTCCGCGAACGTGGGTGCCATAAGCATGGCCAGCAGCGCACACCGCACGAGCGAGTGTATGACCGCTCTCTGGGATATAGCTGTTTGCTTCGGGGGGCTGGGCAGGAAGAAACACATGAGTAACAACGTAACACAATGATGTAGAGGTATGGACGAATGCCGGTCCAGGTGAACTCGTCGTTTGAAGACTGGGGTCACCATTAGCAGAAGACGTGGTAGACATAGTGGTATTTGGGTGAGGACACTTGCAGGCGAACATGGCAAGAGTCACTTAGCCTGGTGACCAACGGGCCATGATACAAAGGTCAAACCGTCGATAAGTAACACAGACGCCACGACGAGGTTCATAAGCTGAGAGAGCCTGAGAAAGCTCTCGGCGACTAACTCCAACTCCCTCGTGGTGCATCACACATGAACTTGAATGCTGAACTGGATGCTGAACTTGCTGAGCGAATGGCTCAGCGGACCGTCTTGTATACGAATAGGTATGCTTTGTGCGACTCCATCAATGTAGGCTCACAGAAGCCATCTCTCATTTAGCTTTGAGGAACATGCAAGAGCTATTCGAGGTGAAGATAAGGAAGAAGTTGCTAATGCATATCACGAAGTCAGCAAGAATGGGGCTTTGTCTCCACTAGCTGGTCCTGGGAAGAGCCTAAGTGAGGACGAGTTGGCTAGTTTAGAGCAATCACTTCATACTCCAGCTCACACCATATACGA
The DNA here is from genome assembly GCA_038090735.1 of Xerocomellus amylosporus. Classification (NCBI taxonomy): domain Eukaryota; kingdom Fungi; phylum Basidiomycota; class Agaricomycetes; order Boletales; family Boletaceae; genus Xerocomellus; species Xerocomellus amylosporus. Next base: position 14,558 of record JBBPNE010000355.1, on the reverse strand, counting down.
GTAGGTATCGAAGTATCATTCCTTATTTATGTCTATTTCCGGGTTGAACGTTGAACACTCATGTTTTATGAGCCATGTCTTAATCTCGCTCTCTGCGCACAACTTGCTGTTGTCTCACCTCGAGGTGATTAGAAGCCTGTCACCTGATATCGCGGACAAGATAGATGCGAGAACTATTGAGTTGAGGTAACAGTAGCTTCATTTGACGATGCTCAAAGATAATGACAGTGCCAAATGTAGGTCACAAGCGAGACCCAAAAGGGAAAACCCACCGTCCACAAAGGATCGATTTCGGCCTCTTGTGCCTCCACCTCCGCTCCCAGAGCTGACGAGGCCTACTGCACCTGTCTTAACCCCACTCAGTGAGGGTCTTGTCCAGACGATGTTGGCCTCGCCCTCTGCTCTTCTGGGCAAATTGTTTTTCTTGGAAGTCGATGACTTCTACTACCGCGTTGTCGCGATTGAGCAGTCGATGAATGCACCATGTGTCTTTGGGGTTCAATATGAAGATGTTCAGTAAGGCGGAAGCTCTTAATTCGCGCAGTAAGCTAACTGCCCTGATAGTTCTGCGGACGATGTGGAAGAATCTGAGATGAAACGCATGTTGATGGAGAGTGCTGCTGTCGACCTCTAAGCCGATCCTTGCATGTTACGTTAGCATTACCAGCTTGGACATTACGCACTCTGTAACGGTTCTCATTGTCATGATCTGCCAGCGGGAGCTGCATCCGACCTTTGAATGGACCTCATCCCTCCGCGGTTTTGGTACAACAGATTAACAACACCAAGCCGAACCAGTAACTCTGACTAGCTCACGATGCGCCGAATTCACTTGAGTTTGGCTATGTGCCTTGTACCGACAGTGGGTACGTCCGCCCATCGATGATCGATGGACGGAGTTACCAGTGGCGAAGCGGTCGGCTGATTCTTGGCCTCGACTGCCTGTCGTTCAAACTTCAAGCTTCACGGTGCGCAACGCGCGTGCCCTAACAGCCAAGTCACCAGATGGAGGGCAGATTCGTCATTCCAAGGGGTTGTTAAACCGCAGTAAGGTTTGGCTCTGGTTCTGAAAAGCAAAGCAAAGTTTCCCTGCGGCCGCTGCCTACTACCCTCGACCTTTGTTGGCCGATTCACAAGTACATTCTATCGCTCGCGGACTACTCGATGTCTACAACAACTATAGTCGTGGGGTACAAGGGGTCACCAAAGCATATCTTCCCTCTCATCCCATCAAACATGATGTTCTCATTAAGCCACATATCCCCGAGGTGACTCCATTCGGCAGGCAATAATTTGCCGCAATCGATGACCCATTCGTCTTGCCTAGTGTCGATCGTGAACTTCATGATATGACCGTTTTCGTACTCTTCAAAAAGACGTCGTCGAGGTAACCCCAAATAGAAACCTCTCACCTCCCCCTCCTCGGATACATCGACGTATTGATAGTAGGTTCCATAGCGGCTTGTCGGCTCGCCCTCATTCGGAAACCTATAGTGTTGCATTTCAACGGCCATCGGTGAGACACCGTCGGCACAAGGTTTTGGGAGCATCAGATCGATGCGTGTGACCTGAAATTTACCAGGGCGAGCAGTGTGATCTAGAAGGCTCAGGCGTGTAGCCCCTGTGACGGGGTCAATGAGAGGATTCAGGACCTCAACATTCAACATGCAGAAACCTTCCACGACGCCTTCGTGGGTGAGGCAAAGGACACGGTTGCCATTCTTCACTGAAGAACCATCAGGAGGAAGTGTGAACACTTGTATGACGGTAGGATGGTTGGCTGAATAGTAATAGCCAAGAGAGATGATGTACGTATTTTTTAAGGCGATCTGAGTGGCCATCGGGTAGGTGTCATGGCCAATGTGCCCAAACGTTTTGTCCTGTGTCCCCAATTCGGAACCATGTCACTTGGCATGCGTCACTCGTATGAACCGCCACGTACCAGTACAGCACGCAACCTGGGCATCTCGTAGAATACACGTTCGTGTATCAAACACCAGGCGCGGGGTGGTCGGGATAGAAAGGAATGGTGACTTTCTAGGACAAAAATTCTCCCTACTATAGCAGAAAGATGTGTCTGCAGGACCATGCATGACAGCCGAGTCAACCAACTCGCCAGACTCGCCATTCAACCGAAATTCCAACAGCTTCCTGTAGGAGAATCCATGAAAACAACGTCCAAGTAAAGGTCCGATGCCGATCGAGAGGACAAGTGTAGACGTACCACCCTGGCAAGATGGAGCTCGAACGGGACTCCGACATAAACACATACACGACACACTGTCCCTCCACGGATACCATCGAACACACGTCCTGCGGTGACAGCTCCAATTTGTCCTGCTCCCACAAAACGCGCTGCGCACCCGTCTCAGTATCGTATAGCACCAATCGTCTAGCACATTCCCAAGCGACGAGCCATCGTCCGTGGATGAGTCTAGGGATGGGAGTGATTGGTTCCCCTTTCAGTTCGGTCTTGACGCACAATATGTCTCGAATAGGCCGTGTCGTCCATGACTGCGCGAGGTTTCGCTCGAGTGATGCATTGGATTGAGACGGAAATGGTCCAGGCGGACGAGGGTAAGGCGCATCTGCATACAAGCTTTTCCAAAGCACACGATCGTAGGTGAGGGTACGGAACCCCTTCGAAACCTGCCGGAGAGGGGCGTAAGCATACCGGAACTTGCAAAGTAAAGCAGACTCGCTGTTCGCAACCGGATGATATCTAGAGGGTTCATGTGATAGAAAATCTGGCCAATAAGTTCTGCTGGAAATATGCACTGGGCAGTCATATTCGTCGATTAAGACCAATAACTTGGTGTCAGGTGAGTCTGTGAACAATGAACATGTTGGAGGCGTGCAAGGAGTCATGTGACTACACAGTGATCTACCTAAGATAACCTATCGACCTTCTCACTCTTCAGCGCTCCGCAATCACCACGATCTAAAGTGCACCATGATGTCTACTGGCGCTCGAGGAACAAATGGAGCCAGAGCACCAAGGTACCTATCACCAGAGGAGCGCATTCAGCGGGCATTAGATGTTTTCCAACTTGGTTGAATCTCTGTTCTTGACTTCCATGATCAAGACTTTCGATCCTCGCAAACCTGCATATTCATGCGGTTGAACTCGTGACGAAGAAAAGATGGCCGTAAGCAAGGCGGAATGCAGGTCGATTGTGATTTGAGACCGGCAGTATATAGTCTCGACACCATCCGTTTTGAGGTACCCTCAGCCAAGCCCTCAGCAACCCTCCGGATGTTCCTTTCTAGAAGCTTCTCCTTCAGGCGTAGCCCTTCCGCTTCCTACAACGGAACTTATCGGGTTTCGAGACTAGGCAGTTTAGATGGGGATCCACGCCCAGCGGTGAATGTACTTCGTCGATGTGAACGCAAGGAATCCAGCTCGCGAAAAAACGGTCCTCGGGTGAGTTGGGCTAAACGAGGAAGATGGCCATTTTTGACAACGGTCATCTTCCCCGTTTAGCCCAAACATGCTCGCTGAGCTGTTCTGGCGATACAATAAAATGTCGGCATTGACCAGCCTTCGTGAATACGTTGCTCGGCGAGAAACTTGAAGGAAAGATCATGTCATATGACGTGATGCGATACAGGCACCGACTGGCTAAGACATGATTGAGGGGAAAGACATGAAGGGATAACTTTCCTATGAGATCATACGGGAAGGATAAGATATGGATCGCATGAACATCACGCGAATCTTGATACTAGATTGTGTGGGAAGGCAGGTCTGGAGATTCCAACCACGCGACGTGAATGAATTGCGTGGTCGGAAGACTCGAGAAAAGGAGAGCGAGCGGACGGTGGGAGACCTGTTCTTCAGAGCGCACGGAAGTTCCGAATCGTGCAGGAGGACCGACAAAGAGAGACCAGAGCAGGCCGGACGGGAAGGGGAATCGAATAGATTGGGAGGTGGGTGGGGCGCGACGAAAAAGGGAGAACTGGGAACGATGCGAGTGGGAAGGAAGAAAGAGAGGGTGATGCTCCGCCTCGCAGACCCCGATGCTTAAATACGATGGGATGAGCGACACCGTGCCAGGAAAGAAGCATCGCGAGTCCCGCCGCGTCCAGATCGGTCCGAGCTCTTGTGGCGCAACCTGGCACGAAAGACTTGTTCTGAGTCGTGCGTTTGCAAGCTCACGACCTACGCAGAACATCCAACTTGATAGGCTTGTGGTAAGTAGAGACCAGGGTCCGCTTCCAAGATATTCGTGGGAATCACGTGTAGAGGCATTTTTACCGCTCGTTTTCGTTAGCTTTTCCATCGGCCGGGGATCATGGACACATTTTCATCCCTCATCGACACCTCCGCAACGTCGCTGCACATCTCGCTGCTGTCCATCGCGTTCAACCCCACCGCATGGAACATCGTCGCCCGCAACGGTAAGGCCAGCTCCAAAGCGTCCTTTCAGACCGAATCCTGAACCCAATGGGGAACGCGCACAGAGTACACCAACAAGACGATCACCCGTCTCTTTGGCGGAAACGCGCGTTACGGTTGCTACTTTCTCGCCGCGTTGATATTCTCGTTTGGCATCTTGCGTGACCACCTGTGCGTATGCGTACTTCGTCGGCATGTTCGAACTCTCACTCGATGTGTAGGTACCAGCGCGCGTTGGGCGACCAGCCCCGCGTGCCATTGCTTCCAGAGCCTTATGCGACCACGGTCCCCGTCGTCATGTTTGCCCTCGGTCAAACGTTTGTCGTCACCTCGACCTACGCACTCGGGATCACGGGGACGTTCCTCGGAGACTATTTCGGGATCTTGATGGATCATCGCGTGGAAGGGTTCCCTTTTAACGTGTTGAGGGATCCCATGTACGTCGGAAGCACGTTGTGCTTTTCTGCTACTGCGTTGTGGTAAGTCAATTTTTCCGAGGTGGCTTGCTTGCTTGAAGCTGACATGTTGTGTTTTGAAGGTATGAACGCCCGGCTGGTCTGTTGATCGCGTTGTACGCGTATGTCGTGTACATAATTGCCTTGCGCTTCGAGGGGTATGTCGTTCATGCACCCTGTCTCTGGCCAGTCACTAACATATTCGTAGGCCCTTTACCGACATGATCTATTCCAAACGCGCGGCGAAAAAGCAGTGATTTTTTGGGACCTGCCATGTCACCTTACGGATCTTACGACGACGTGTGTCCATTGGGGTTGCTCGTTGACTGGCTTCTCGAGTTGGAATACCCTATTAGATATTCCTTGCCACATTGTGTGGTCATTCCAGTGGTATACGGACATTACGATGGATGAATAGATCTATTTCACCCTTGATGGTCATCTGGGGTGTTAAGGGACGGCGTGAGGTTTCCTGTTCCCGTCAATCAACCCGATGTTTTCTTCATCGTCGGCATCACCATCCCTGAACACGGTTGTCCCACTGTCCAATTCCACTTCCTCTGAATCGAAGCGCGTCGTGAATGGGCTTCGAGCTGTCTTAGCAGCGAGGTGAGGGTAATATTGCCTGTACGAAAAGTAGGCGACGCCAAGGCCGAGCGCAGACCCGACGAGCACGTCATCCCAATGGTCTGTCATGTTGATTCGGAAATGAGAATGGTATCAAAGAACGTGGTGTAGAACGCACGTCGGTAATCCATGGTACGCGAGAACGCCACCCAGGAGGCAATTCCGAGGGGTATGAGCGACAGCCACACCTTACTCTGCGTAGGGGTGAAAGCCAATCAACGTTCCGTGTATCTCGCTCCGACTTGGTCACGGAAGGGTGCTCACAGCATGTCCGCGGGTATCAAACAGGCGGAGCTTGCCAGCAAGGTAGAACGTGAGGAACCCAAGTCCAGCAAAGGACACTATGAGCGTTCTGGGTCAGCCGTACCCCCGACAACAGGGTAGACGGACGTACTGCTGGAATGACCGCTCGGGAAGCTACGCCAGCCATCCTCGAGGATGTGTTTTGATATCTGGGTGCAGATATCAACCGTCGACAGGCCCCACGGCGGGTCTTCGGAACCGGCCAGGGGCTCGCAGCGTGAGATGACGTCTATTGGAATGAGTACGGCTAAGGAGTCGTCCATCTGAGCACGTTGAACCCACCAGGACGAGGACGACCAACGGAGACCTTGATGAACTGTGTGACGGAGCCGGTGATGGTGATCGACAACCACACTGAGTGACGAGCAACGTTAAAAGACATCAAGGCACGTGAGAAAGAAAAGGGCCCACGACCGAGAGCGCTATGGTGGAGATCCCACCATGATCGGATAAACAGCAGGTTGACGACGATTTGCACGCCTAGGGGGAGCGCGCCGCTGAGGAGCCAGAGTGCATGTGTCTGAGGCATCTTCATGCTGAGAGTGTAACGTGACAGGAATGATGGTATGACGTACGCTAACACGTTGTTGGACTGCATAGCTAGAATGAGGTGAAAAGGTGGCCGATGAGCGCATGGCGTCGACTTGAAAGACCTGGACTCACGGGTGTTGCAGACTGCCAGTACATGCACGTCAGGCTCGACAATGATGCAAATAATGAAACGTAGGAGACGCACGAGAGATCCGTGAGCGAGAAATGCCTCTTGAACCCGGTGACATGGTGAGTGATATAGTATAGGATCCACCTGGCGAGTTACATCATCGAATGGGTTCGCTGCGAGCCAAAAACGAGAGTGTGCGTACCACAGGGCACATGTGACGATCCTGAAAATTGCGCGGCGTGCCAAATTAGAGCTATAAAACCATTCCCATCGATCTCGCGGGGTTCGCTCACCAGTCTGGGGTATAGGAAACGATGACTTGGCGAAGACTGGGCCCTCTGCGGAATTGGTTCATCGCGGGTCTGGTGTGGGAGGAAGAGGAAGAGGAGTTCGAAGCTTGGAGTTCGTCCAGCTCGCATTCATAAATATGTTCTTGACGGCCACCGTGGGCGACCATCATTAATTATTGACGTCTGTCAGACACTGCGAGACGACACTTTGTCCGAATACGGCGACTTGAGCTCACCGTCTCTGGATGGCGCTCTGGAGTCTGCTGATCAGCCTTGCGACGCTGGTGTGGAGTCTGGATGGCCCAGAATAGCCTCTTCATGTAGAAAATTGACGATCCGATCACGCTCTGTGTCCCCCAAGAGGACTTGACTTTGAGATTAGAAGATATTCGTTCTAAGACACCCGCAAAAGCACCCAATCGAATATCCGTGCTTAATGGTCCGGTCCTCGGCCCGTGAGTCGTTCGTGCGCCTTTCCGCTGGCATATCATATGTCATATGGCGTGATTCATGCCCCACGCAGCGTCAAGTGGGGCCCAATGCGTTATCTTATCGATCCAGTCCAGCTCATCGACCCACGCATTCTTTCCAGCACTGCCTCTTGTCTACCCATTTCTCCCCACCATCAGAGACCAAACACCAACTTGATAAGACGCCGGAAAGGTTTTCCGTGCTGGTTTATCTCGCGCCATTCCGTGTCATTCATGGTCGTCCAAAAGACGTCCAGTAAACTTCTTCTGTCCTCCGGGGAGCCACCTTCGTATCTGCTCTCTAAATCATCAGGATCCAGTAGCCATCCAGGAACAACGGCGCACTGCCAGAGAGGTGCGACCGTCGTTCCTTCAAAGTCGATCAGACCTGTCACCAGACCAGACTTGTCATCGATCTGGCAGCCATATAGTTACTCCTAGTAAAATGTCAGGAACAAACATACCATGATGTTTGACAACCGGAAATCATCGAGTCGTAGTGAAAATGGCTGTGTTGGCATCGTTATCGGTCCGCCGGGAGGATTGTTCCCTGGATAGATGGTACACAGTTCGAGTGCCTTGCGAAGGACACGTTCCCCGGTTTCAAGCCGAGAATTTCCTGCATCTGCCTCCTCGAGCTCAGATAATACGATAGGGCGATAGTGAGACAGGACGCAAAGTTCAGAAGTTTTCGGGGTCGGTGATGCGGCAATCGCACATTCCACCGTGACGTCACTGGTGCTCCACGTATAGTGTACCACAGCCACACTGATATGGAATGTACAGCAACTTGAATGGGACGCTCAGGCGGCATCATGGAAGTTCTACACTGCGATGATATACAAGTAGGGCCTTTGAAAGCCGTGCTGCACCCACATTGTGCTTCTTCCCCCCTACATTCCCTGGCGTCTCTTTTGTTATATCTGGCTCGCGCATTCGCTCGGGTGGCTTGCTAGCCCACGCCCTTAAAGATGAGTACCGGTGACATCCCTCTGGACAAGGCAGAGCTCCTTTCAGTGATACTAGAGGCGATCTTGTACGGTAAGACCCCGTTAACGACGAATCGTGAACAGAAAGTACTGATCGTTCATGGGACAAGGTTTCTCATTGTTGATGTTCGGAGGAACGATCTGGACGCTGTTGTACCAGCGATCCACTCACCCAATGAACAATAAGATGTTCGCGGCAGCATGCTTGTTACTGCTGATGAGCACGGCGGTGCGTGTTTCCTTGATAAGCAACAGACAGAGATTGATTTATTGGGCATACAGCACATTATCGTCCATATCATAAGGGTTATGTACGGTTTGATACTGTACCGAGACACGTGGCCGGGGGGGCCTATTGGGTACTTTTCGAACGTATCGCAATGGTCGTTCAACGTCAAGAACCACTTGTATATTATACAGTCGCTGATAGGGGACGCCGTTATCGTTAGTATTTTTCTCTATCTGTCGAGGCAAACTTGGTCATCTGCTAATTTCGTTGCAGCTTTACCGCGTTTACATGGTATGGCAATCTAAACTCATCCTGATTCCTCCTTCGCTACTTTGGTGTGCCGCTGGTGGTACGTGTACAACAAGTTTTAGGGGTGACTGAAATCATTGACGACATTTCCAAAGTAACGGGAATCACGGCTTCCGTGGCCGAACAGAACTCGACACAATCCGGCGTTTTTAGTGGGCCCATCCAGCAATGGATCACGGCGTTTTGGGCGACGTCGTTGTCGACCAACCTGTTAGTCACCCGTACGTGATCATGTTTCATGGATGTCGAAGAGTGCTTCTGAACTGGTCTCCCCTTTTACCAGTTCTGTTGATTGGTCGCATCTGGTATATCGACCGGAAGTTCACGAGGCTGGGTGCGGGCAACCGACAATCTCCGCTGCGACCGATTCTACAAATCCTTATCGATGCTGGCGTGATTTACACCCTCACGCTTGTTGTGGCGTTGATTTGCTTTCTAAGTGAATCCAACGGCCAATACGTCATTCTAGATATGGTCAGCCCATCATACCTTGCTCGCTCATGAGAGTCCACTGAAATGTTGGATTTGATTAACAGGTCACGCCCATCATTTCCATCACGTTCTACATGGTCATTATCCGCGTCGGGCTGGCCGCTCGAGCTACCCAGGCGATAAATATACCGCTCAGAAACACGGCCATGGAAAACAGTCTCAGCGCTGAACGAAGGCGTCAGATGCAAGTCCACATCACGACATTGACCGAGAGCAAAATCGACCGTGGTCAACGCTCACCGTTGAGCCCCAGCAGTAACAATAGCGGCCCGAACGAAAGCCAATTCGACGCCGGAGAAGGGGAGGTGTGACTCACTATATCTATTCTTGCTGCATGTTTGTCTTCCAAGCGATGAGCTGCCGACGCCTCGATGACCGATACCCCACCGACCCATGACTGCACGCCACCCGACTCATGTTTCTTGGATCTCACATCTTACGGGAGTACTGGCTCCTCAACCTTGACTCCGATTTGCGAGGGCTGATGAAGATTTATCTTGACGCCACTCACCACTCACCCGCCATTGACAAGCCAGGCCGTACATACCGCATTCATGATTTTATTTGGATGGACTGCTGGACGCTTGCACGAAAATGTACTATCATAGTAGTACCTCACTCATCAGCAAATTGACATGTTACTTACTTACACTTTCCATAATGACACCGCTTATACTGCATCGGACCACTCGAGTGAGTCCAAGTAGATCCCTCTGCACTTGATTACTTGGTACTTGACTCGCCACAATCAAGCACGGCGCAAACCTGCCTCCTCGTCGACTGCCGATTACCTGTTGCCGTTGCGGTCGTCGTCCCATCGCCCGCAGTTTTGTTCGTCTTTTGGGCCACGTCTCGACCGAGGACTGTCGGGTGTGCACTGGCAAACAGCGGGTTCGAGACGCATGATGAGGGGGCCCATCAACAAATTATCGTATAACTCGTGTCACCTTTTCAAACCGTCTAGCGAGCTCATCGTTGTCCGCTCGGGGTCGGTATTCCCCAGAGCAACGTTCGCGCAGCTCTCGGATAGCGTTTTTCGATGCGCCGTTGGCGGCTCTTGGTCACATCTCCTCAGTTACGGGCAACAAGTTCATCACCCTCACAACCTTTTTTTGTCGAATTAAACACAAAACGTCCGTGACGGTCCGTCTGGGGTGCATCGGCGTGGTGAACGACGGAGACCGCGAGACTTGGTAACAGACGGCGGGGTGGAGAGCGTACCGAAGGAGGGCACGGTCGTCATCGCCAAGGTGTACCCGCACTGTGAAAGGATGCGACGAAAGTGGGAGGACTACCCAATGTCAGTAAAAGACTCGGAGTTTCAAGTTGTAGACTGGCACCCTCAATCACACCCGTGTGGGAACGCGCCCAGATGCTGCAGCCACATCCAACTGACTGCCTTCTCGTTCACCTCTCCAACTAGCCTTCCTGAAATTTTTACGGATCTCGTGCGCTCGCAGAACACACCTGAAAAGCTATCTTTCAAGTTGGTTGTACCTGGTGCTTGTCGTCGCAAATTGGTCAGTGGGCTGCTTCTTTGCCTGCTCCTCACACCTCGGACTCGGAAGATCAATCATTGCCGTGGAAGGTTTTCTTCGAGACATCGCCTCCTCCGGCGTGGTGACTTCCAGCAACGAGACAGACTTCACGGAGATCGAGAAGCCGTCACTTCGCCTTACGTGCGACCTGCACTCGGGCGGCGTGTTCAGAGCCTTCAACTGATCGACGAAGTTGCGAAAATTTCCGTGTTTCTGAAGCATATGATGTATGGCTCATCAGTCTTGAACTGGCCCTGACGACCCCCTTGATATGACTGAAAACAGGTTTACTCACATTAGACCCAAAGACCATAGAGCAGGGATTTCAGTTGGCGCCGTCCCTCGTCGATCGGGTGGTTCAGATCAAGCCTGTGTCTTCGTTGATTCAAACACCAACATGCGTCGAGACGGCAGTTGATGCAACACCCGAAGCTGCCCACTGACGTGCCGAACCGACGATGGTTGACGGGTCTCGCGCGCCTTGAATTGCGCTCCCGCTCCCTATCCTGCACTCGCGCGGGCGGCGGTAGGGACGTTGAATGCCCAAACACATTTGTGAAACACCGTTCCCTTCGATCTCCGCCTAGATCTGCTCGACTGAATTCAGCAAACCGCGCCCGTAGCGCAGACCAACAGGACAATCAATTGGGAGCCTGAGCAACCGACATCTACTCTCGAAAGAGGCCATCGAGCAAGACATGCAGGAGAGGGTGAAATTGGGTTTGCGAGGACCGTAGAGATAAGACTTTGGCGTCATCAATGAGACACATTTCGACGAATCGACGTGTTCAATCCTGTACTCGCAAGCAATGCTTTAGGCGGGTCTTGACTTATTTAAGCCCGTTGGTCTGTCATCGATTTATCCTGGCTTGAAACTTGAATCGTCAAGCGACACGCGCTAAAAACGCCTGTTCAGGGGTCCCAAAGGTTTCTTGCAGGACATGTGAACCCGTGTGACGGCCATGCAAAGGCGCATATACATACCTCTAAACTTGAGCTGATCGAAAATGTCAATGCGTGTGGCAAATATGCTCAAAAGCAAGTATTCGGCGACCGTGTTCTCGTTGAAGTCAAACAAGCCAAGGAATACTACGTATTCCATCATACCACCGCCTTCCTCAGTCTTGGTCGACTCCCTGACATTATCGACCCAGGCACCGACGAGCGACTCTGCAGCAGAGCGGACTGCGAGTTCACGGTCCACGAGACTGTTTCAGATGATGCGCCCCCTGTTGAGCGATGGTGAATACGTGTGGGTGGAAAGGACCCATGGCAGAGCTGTCAGGGGGTCGTGCAGTTTTTCGAGCACGGCCGAAGAGATGAGACGACGCATGACGACGTCGGCGTCGCGCGAACGAGGGGAATAGCGGGTAGGGTATGTTTTGCGATGGGAATGCTGAGGAGGGAGGTGTGTTGGGCTTCGCTGTAGGCGTTGTTCGAAGGTGGGTGGCGAGTGGAGGAGGGATACGTACGCGGCGGAATCACAGCTGACGGTATCGAGTAGGATGTCGATGGCGGTCTGCTAGTCTTGTTCGATGTCGGAGGGGTCCCCCGAGCCGCAAAGTTTGGAGAAGCGGCAACAGCTGCTTGTATGCGGATGGGCCGCGTGTACATGCGCTCAACGAGGGTTGCTCTAAGCATGTGGTAGACGTCCTCGTTGTACAAGAGTTACTGCAAGTTTTGGGCGATGACAAGGAGCATACTCTATTTTGCTGAGGTATGCGACCATCTCGGTGAGTATGGACACAGCGGTATCCACTGAGAGAAGTAAAATCATACCTATAATCAGTGAGGATGTCACTGATGTTATGGGTCACTTACTTTGTTCACCGTTTGGGGCAGTGCAGCTCATTTACCCCACGCATCATGATCCTCACTTCAGCACCGTCGTGTCTCTTGCGTTCCCCGAAATCTGTCCAAACTCTAATAACATGTCTCATATCCAACGAACTAGACCGCGCCACAGGCTTCGAACTTGCCCAGACGTATTCCAAGAGAAGTAAGACGCAGACGCAGAGACCTTCCCTAATTGCTTTCCGGCAATGCGACCCCGGGATGCGACTTTCCCCAAGCAAGTCTCTCGTCTACCCATTCCTCATCCATTAGAGACCAAACGCTAATTTGCAACGAAAGACGATTCGTAAGACGCCGGAAAGGTTTTCCGTGCTGGTTTATCTCGCGCCATTCCGTGTCATTCATGGTCGTCCAAAAGACGTCCAGTAAACTTCTTCTGTCCTCCGGGGAGCCACCTTCGTATCTGCTCTCTAAATCATCAGGATCCAGTAGCCATCCAGGAACAACGGCGCACTGCCAGAGAGGTGCGACCGTCGTTCCTTCAAAGTCGATCAGACCTGTCACCAGACCAGACTTGTCATCGATCTGGCAGCCATATAGTTACTCCTAGTAAAATGTCAGGAACAAACATACCATGATGTTCGACAACCGGAAATCATCGAGTCGTAGTGAAAATGGCTATGTTGGCGTCGTTATCGGTCCGCCGGGAGGATTGTTCCCCGGATAGACGGTACACAGTTCGAGTGCCTTGCGAAGGACACGTTCCCCGGTTTCAAGCCGAGAATCGGCTTCCTGTGCATCTGCCTCCTCGAGCTCAGATAACACGATAGGGCGATGGTGAGAGAGGACGTGAAGTTCAGCATGTAAGAAACTCTGGAGATAGTCAGAGGTATCTGAAAAAGGTCCGTGATATTGAGAAAGCTGGCTGCTCAGTTGAAGTACCGCGTCGGGTACACGAACGACGCCGTCGAGGGCCCGATAGAATGGTATACTGAAGATAGGCCCGACGTAGGCCTCATTTCTTGACGGGGAGAGATAGAGGGATCCAGCGCGTTCGAAGCGTAATGCAAACATAGCTCTAAGGTACTCTGCAACTTGTGAGACTACCCGCTCTTTCACATTCATCGGGAGAGTGTCCCACTGTGTAATAGCGGGAATGCCTGGCACCTTCCATAACAACGTTAGGATAGGATATATCCATATCATCGGACGAACTTTTTGCATAATCATGTATTCCGCTCCTACAGGGTTAGGGGCATCTGAATTCCACGCGTAAACTTGAGGAACAGGAATCTGTGTGTGTGTGGCGAGGTACCTGAGGGTCGCAACCTGACAACGTGCAGGACGTCAGCAAATTGTGGACTGATCAACGAACAAACCCTGGCCCACCTCTGATTCTAGTTTGTCCCTCGGAAATGCAGGGGCCGCCACACGAACAATGCCAAGCGCCGTTCCATCTTCTGCGATAACATCGTACACCTGTAGATAAGAAGGTTACAATGAAAAGGAATAAAGCTCTCGTATCTGAGCCAACCTTGTGATAACCACCCTCCGCCAACTTTTTGAGCCCACAGGCTGCGCCGAAGTGGGAGTTGACTGCGACTTCCAACTGATCAAGGCTAAAGGTATCAGGGTCTGCGTCACCCACCATCGTAGGAAAACGTCGGTAATCATCGTCTCGTGCCATGGCGCGAACGGCACCAAGTTGCAGAAACACCGGTAGTAATGGGGTGCGGTTTGATGATTGCCTTCAGTGGGAACCCTTTTTTGGGGTGAGTATCCACGAGTAATTGCTACTATGGTGTCTAGGCCGGGCGTCCCATCTTAGGGCAGTCGGCTCTAGTGCTGCCTAAAATATCTGGGGACCCACTGTCATACTATCATGTGACACCAAATGCACAGTCATCAACAAATGCACAATCACTTCCTCAGCTCGCAATTCCATAGATATTATTGTAGAGACACCTAGAGATTGTAGAACATGGTGTATTTGTATGGAAAG
>JBBPNE010000354.1:0-25491 GCA_038090735.1 Xerocomellus amylosporus | reverse complement strand
GGATCAAAAAGGAGGTATTCAAGCGCTTCCTCGAGGTGCTTTTTATGGGGTAAGCCGGTGATTCTCGTTCCTGGGCTTTGAATACGTACAGTAGTCTCCCGCGCCACGGTTCTCCAGTGCTTGCGAGGAGACTACAAAGCCAGGCCCCATCTTTGAGATGTGGCTCCCTGTCGTGAAATTGGCACGGATGTGGGAATTCGGCGGAATTTACAAACATGCCATCAAAAACATGCCATACAGCCAGATCAGCAAGCCTTCAGTAGAGAAGGTGGGGCTTGCCGTCAAGTATGATATTCAACCGTGGCTCCTTCCTGGACTGAATGAACTGGCCAAACGGAAAGAACCCCTTGGAAATCATGACCTTCAGGTTCTTGGCCCAGAGGTGGCGTTGAAAGTAGCTGCCGTCCGGGAGAGCTTGATTGTCGGTAACTATGACGCCTACAGTAGTCCGAGGCCACTCGCCGGTTCACGGGACGCGAGCAATGTGGATTTCACATCCGTCATAAAACGCGTCTTTCAGATTTCAGGTTAGTTCAGGCTGTTGTGTGTCATTGCACACTCCAGTACTTTTTTTCACCTTGCACGCGTGAGAGATGAAAAAAAAACGCTCCCTGATTTGCCCCTAGGTGATAACACAGTCAATGAAATGAATACGGCGGGGCGTTGGCGGCTTACGTCGAGTCGAGTTTCTGAAATTTGGTTGTGGTTACCAAGTTATCTGGTAATTGGATTGCGCGAGTCCTGCTGTCGGACTTCCTTTACCTGTGATGTACAAACTCGAACGCCGTGGGCGAGTCTAATATTACTGTAGTCCACAGCACAGCTGACGCGTGGATTTGATTATCAGCCACAAGCGGCGTCGGCGCTGGCGTGTCGCTGCCAACCGTATGACATTGTAATGAACCCTTGCCGCAGTCAGGGGTCACATGAAGATGTTGTCCTGCCAAGTCCGGCAGCGGGGCCTCGAGCCGCACATGCAGGTATCCGCGTGTACTGATCGCGATACCACAGATCTATTGCGGGTCTATCCGATCAGTGGTCATACTCCAAGCCCTTGAGCCTGGGCACACTGGGCTCCACAGAATGTAACCCTCGGGAAAGAAAAGGTGCATGGAGAGACATACAATGACTATAACGCGACTTTGAAGAGATTTTCCCAGTGGTGCAAGTTCTCCGAGTTCTCCGTCGCTTGAGGGGCCGCGGAAAATTGAGAAAGAAAAACTTCATGTTGGTCAAGACGGCGCCGCCGACGTACACGATCCAGGCGGTGTTCTCGACGGTGGGCACGTTTACGCAACGGAGCTGCAGGCCGTTGATGAAGGAAATACATAAGGGGAGAGAAGACGATGGGGCAACGTGTAGCCAACACGTGTAGCCCAACCAAACTTGATTGTCAACACTGGAATCAGGAAACGTATATCTTGACTTGCTTCGAAAATTTCCTTTGGAGCCGAAGCCCTCTCTCTCTCCACCATCCTCCCTCCTCTCTGTCGCAGCGTCCATCATGCTTGGCCCCGACACATCGCACGGTGTTTCTCGTGTCGTCCACCACAAGGATTTCTATCTGCGTGGTGGTGATATGACAGTCCTGGCAAGTCCCGACGTTTGTGTCGCCTTCCTCACTGGGCGCTAAAGTGTGTCCGCAGGTCGAAAACCACCTCTACCGGATACATAGTTATTTCTTCGAGCGCGAATCTCTATTTTTCCGCCAGAAGGTCAGCACGAACAACAGCGGCGACGAGTCTAGGGAACTCGGTTCGACGGACAGCAACGCCTACACTCTTGAAGATATCAAGAGCGAAGATTTCGCACGGTTCCTCTGGGTGTTCTATAACCCGTAAGTCCACCTGTTCGGGTGCGCTTCAAGCGTTTGCTAACGACGAACAGCAAATACTCTGTATACGAAGCCCCGCTTGAGACATGGCTCAGCATTCTCAACCTCGCGAACCGCTGGACCTTTGACAGCGTCAAGGAGTTGTCCGTTCGGGAGCTCGAAAAAATTGAGATCGAGGCTGTAGAGAAAATTTCCATTTATCACGATCACAACATCAGTCGTCTCTACCTCATTCCCTCTTACATCTCCGTCTGCAAGAGGGACAAGCCTCTGTCCTTCAAGGAGGGTATGAAGCTTGGCATGGAGACCGTCCTCCGCATCGCCGAGGCGCGTGAACGCTTGCGTCTGCAGGCTTCCGAAAGCGGTATCCGTACTCCTACCTTCGAGGACTTTGAGGACGGAGAGGTAGAGGTTCTTATTCGGGAGATCTTCAGTCTCGGTTCTCGTCCTACTTCCCCCAACACTGCGACTTCCCCCCCCAATGCCGTCAACGGTTCAGCGAACAGCTCCATTAAGCTTGGTCCGGCTCCTCCTGGCAAGGCTAACGGTACTGCCGCACCTCGAGCTAATGGTGGGTCGGCAGCTGATCCCAGAGGTACTTCGGTTAACTCTATGCCTTCCATCGCCTCCATCATGTCGAAACCCCAGGAGTCGGCACCGGCAACACCAACGCCAACGGCACCACAAGCAACGGCACCGCAAGCAACGGCACCACAAGCAACGTCACCACAAGGAACACGGCCACCGGCGCCTCCGGCCAAACCGGCTCAGGTAGCCTCAACACCCCCACCACCGGCACCACCAACAGCGGACAAGCCAAAGGACAACACGGTGCCTCAGGGACCAGGTAGTGGTTTTTCGTTCCAGTCTCCTAAGTCTGGAGGAGTGGGTGAGCCTTCATCTCCGGCGAGTTGCTCAGTTGTTCTGTTCTGACAGCTGCTCATTCGGAATTTACCACAGGCGGATTCGACCCAAGGAGCTGGTTGTCATGATGTTTCGATTAGCAAACCTGTTGTACCATCAAGTGAACATAGTAACGATGTGACTGCTGAATCTAACAATAACGTGAATGACGGTGACAAGGATGAATTGGGCAAGGATGGCGATACCGCGAGTGTTTTTTCTGATAACGATGGCAAAACCAGCAGGCAAGGTGCGGCTTTTTTGCGTTTGGGTCACTCTGCGATTATCTAATTTCTCGAAGTAGCGGCGAGGGGCAAGAAGGCAGCGAAAGCGGCTGGCCGCGGAAACGGAAACGGAAACGGAAAGAAACTGACCAACTGATCTCCACGTTGTTATCTTTTCGGGTGGGCAACCACCACAAAAAACATTACATTCCCTTGACATTTGTGAAGTAACCTGGTGTTATTTACATTACGATTCCCCCCAATAGAGCGCTGATTTGCTAGCGATACGACCGCGACGGTGCTCTTTTGAAAACGACACGGTCCTCGTATGATCCGCGGAAGTGAAGGACGCCCACTCTCATTTTGAAATATCAGCCGTGGCGTTATCAACGGACCCACAGGAGGAACAAATTAAGTCTTCCTAGGGCGTATCAACAAAATCTCGGACCCCTAGGTGTGACACTACTCCATTTATGGTGGCATGCGTCAATCAGAAACACGGATCCTCTTGAGATAAGACGCTTGTAGGTCCACGTTGCTGTAGATGCACACGATTAGCATCCTTGCTGAATGCGACGCGTGTACCTGTGATCCAGTGAAGTTAAGAAAGAAGTTGAGCACGGCATGAGGTGGGCACAGAGATCATCTTGAGAAAACAAACCTCGACTTCCGTCATAACGAAGCATGGTGGTCGGGCAGATAAAAGCCGCTTGGTTCCCCCCAGGTCCCATAGTCCCTCCCGACGAGAACAGCCTTGATTTCGCCCCAAAACCATGTCTACCGATTCCACCACCCGCGGTGTTTCCGCCATGAAACGCCACGAAGAATTTTATCTCTGGGATGGCAACGTTTGTTTCGTGGTGCGTGGTTGCCGCCGATCTTATATTGAGCCCTGCTGATGTTCAACAAAATGTAGGTTGAAAACACGAAATTCCGCTTGCATAGATATTTCTTCGAGAGGGAGTCGGATTACTTCCGCGAGCGTTTGGGTCCTTCCAGCCAAGGCGACTCGGAGGACGGCTCGGCCGATAGCCCATTTATAATTCACGACGTCAAGAGTGACGACTTTGCCCAGTTTGTCTGGGTATGGTATTACCCGTGAGTCGCAACGAGATTAATGTAGAGGCATCGCTCAGTGGTACTGACTTGACTCACCAAGACAGTATTCGTTTTCGAAGCAAGAAAAACAAAAATGGCTGACGATCCTTCGGCTCGCGACCTTGTGGCGATTCGGTGAGATCAGAAAACTCGCCATCCGTCACCTTGAAAAGGTGAAACTCGAGCCCATTGAGAAGATTACAACGTACAAGCAGTACTCGGTGGACAACGTCCTATTACTCCCGTCCTACATGTCTCTCTGCACAAACGGGAAGCTTCCGTCACCCGAAGAAGGAAAAATACTGACGATGGAAACGGTGTTGAGGCTCGCGAGCGCGCGCGAACGAGTGCTCCTCCGTGCTTCCGAACTGGGGTGCAAGACGCCGACGATCGCCAGCGTCCCTGAAGATGTCGTGAAAGCAATCGTAGCAGAATTGTTTGACTTGACCATTCGCTCGAACGAAGGTCAAGCCACGCAAAACGGTAATCCATTGAGTGATTCAGCGGACACCGAAGTCATCACCGTCAAGCACCCCAACAAGAAAGGGAAAACGAATGGTACCGAGCCCCAGGGGTTACCGCCGTCGCAGGTGAGTCGAGACAGCTTTCGTGCGACGGTACCCGCTCACGAATAGCGCCAGAATGGAGTAGGTGGTGGCGCCAGCAAGGTTCGTACGAACCCATCCTTTTGCCCGAGCGACTTATCGGATCCGAACATAGGGCGGGCGTAAGTAAGTCTTAGTCCACAGACGGTGTTCGTCGATGATTCAACATCGGTCGTCAATGGCCATTTTGTGTATTCTTGCTTGTATTCTGTTTCGCGGGAGGCAGTTTCTCTTGGGAATCTGAGTTGTGTATCATATCGAGAAGGGTAACGCAGTTGACTTGGAAGGCGATCAGATCTAGTGATAAAAAGTGTGACCATGCTGTAGTCTTGAAACCATTACTGTTCATCGAGTCATTCGACTCCGAGTCGAGTCGCTATCGTTCTACTTTCTGCGTACAACTTGAATATTCCAGTGTATAGATCTGATAGAATGGTTTCAGGACTTGTTCGGCTAAGGCGGTAGCGGCTTTGCAAACGCTCTGTCTTCATCCACCTGCATGTGGCAACGCATGACGTCACTATATGCACCACACTCTCTTCTCCGTCGAACCACTGAGCCATGTGATACCATTGTGGATCTTTATGGGTGAAATATACGTCAGTCGGGATTATGCTTGCCAGTGGCGGCCCGCGCTCACCAACCATCGATTCACCCTTGTCGAAATCGCACCACGGTCACATCATGAGCTCCGACTCATCAAGAGCTTAAAAGACCCAAGTGGCGAGTGTCTTTGCTACAGCGAACAGAACAACGAATAATGCGAAGCCTCCAACAAGCCTGACCTGCGACTACGACATGAGGGAGAACAACGCGACTCACGCGAGGATTCCACTGGATGACTCGTTGAAAAAGCACTCGGAGTAGATCAGGAAGTTCAGTTGGCATTAGCAGCATCGACTCGGAGCGTGTCCTCGCTTGAACTCGATTTTTTACATACATCGGGTTGCCCTCCAGAGTCCATACGTCCTCGGGACCAGGACACGTTTCGATCCTCAGCACGTCACATCAGGACCCAGAGCGTTTACTGCGGGATCAATCTTTTCGAGGGATGTTCTCGACACAATGGACTCCTGCGTGCTTCGCTCCGTCAGTCGGTGCGTCCTTGAATCGCAATGTCGTCCTTCTCTCGGCTCGCTGACCCCATTTCCAGACAAGGGCTTGAAAAACAGTCATGGTCTACGAAGAGTTAGATATCTTTGGACTTGTAGGTTTCCAGTCCAGGCATTAAAGCTTCGCCCCGTCACATATGAACCCACTCCACATGCACATGCTATAATTTGACCGAGAGTTGCCTTTGCAGTTGAGTCTCCTGATCCCAACATGTAAGGTGCCATGACACAAGTAACACACCCCGTTTTAGCCGCAAGATTCTTCTTGGCCACGACCCTGTTAGCGTTGCTAGAATTATTCCACTGCTTGCCTCTTGGAGCAGTTCCTTGACCTCGAGGAACCGGTCATCGGCCGGGCATCGGCAGCTGCATCATACCATCATTGTCATGAGGGAACTCGGGGTCATTCATAAACTCCAAGCTTTCCCTGTGTTTTCTCTTACTGCCTGTTCACCATGATCTCTGGCTTTATGGCAGCTAGCCTGATTGCCCTCGCTCTCGCCTACGCCCTGCTTAGGCGTTTTACGTGCTCATCTTTGTCCAAGATTCGTGGCCCCAAGTCATCCTCGTTCATCCTTGGTAGGTTCCCTCCTTTGTACCTGCTCCCCACATTGACATCGTGCAGGAAACTTACTCGAGCTATTCCAACGACCGGTTGGTCAAGCCGACTTCGAATGGCAAAGCCTCTATGGGAACGTCGTTCGCTTCAAGACTGTTTTTGGAGTAAGTTCAATCGATCACATGTGTCGTACTGGTATCTCATTATATATCTTGACGAATTTTAGGGCGACCAACTTCTGGTCGCCGATCCAAAAGCACTCCAATGGATATTCAACACTTCAGCATACCGTTATCCGAAGCAACCCAATCTCCGTGTTATTTCCCGAATGTTAAATGGAAAGGGGGTCCTGTGGGCCGACGGTAGCGCAAACTGGGCGATTGTTTGGATTTCTGATAACCGTTTTAATAGGCGATGATCATAAGCGGCAAAGGAAGGTCATCCTTCCGGGATTTGGTGGTCCGGAGTCCAAAGCCTTCTTGAGCGTCTTCAAGGGATGTGCTGAATCTGTAAGTCCATGTGTACCAACTCCCGCCTGCCTTTACCAGTCTTACGTGGGGTGTAGATGTGCGCGAAATGGTTGGAGATCATCGAGAGCAGCAGTGACCAGAAAGCCGTCTTCAATATCCCAGCTTGGCTCTCCCGCGGAACACTGGATGCAATTGGCCATGGTACGTCTCTGTTCCCACCCGATAAGAATTGTCCCTTTAACTTGCCACCAGCTGCATTCGATGTCCAATTCGGCACTATCCAGAACGATGAACACCCCCTAGCGAGGAAGTATGACAATATGATGTCAGTTCTTCTCGCGGACCTTCTCTTTGGACTGTATGTGACTTTGTGTTGTTCCCAGGAGTGACGTTTTTGGGCGTCCCTCTGCGCAACAGATTTTTATACAGGCAGCTTCCAAGTATTTTCCTCCATGGATCCTCGAGTGGATGACTGATCACGGATCAAACCCTCGGCTTGAACGCGCGCGCGAGGTGAAAAAGATGGCCACAGAAGTAGCAAAAGAAATGGTGCGGGAGAAAGCCGAGTCCCTGTTAGAAGGAAAGGGGAGCCGGGATGTCTTCAGCTTGCTCGGTAGGCGATGCTTCCGTCGCTCACCGACACTACTGACCTTCCCGCAGTCAAGGCCAACATGGACACAGAGGCAAAGAACAGGCTGACAGAAGAAGAGTTGTTAGCTCAGATGCGGTACGGACCATGATTTGATCTTTGCTTCTGGTCGTTCGCCTAACGGTCATCAGTACGATTCTGCTTGCGGGTCATGAGACCACGTCAAACTCCTTGAGCTGGATCCTCTTGGAGCTTGCGCGGCATCCCAAAATGCAGTCCAGACTCCGCGCTGAGATACGAGAGACGGAGGCTGCTATCCATGCACGTGGTGACACACAGTTCACGATGGCTGATTTCGATGCGATGCTTTACACTACAGCAGTCATCAAGGTGTGTGGCGTGCCACTTCCCGTCGTGCGCCGCTTTGATTCACTGTGTGCCTCCTTGACTAGGAAGGATTACGGTATCACCCAGTGATTCCGCACGCCCACCGTATGGCTGGGGGAGATGACATTCTTCCACTTTCTCGACCAATTACCACGGAATCCGGTGAAGTGATCAGTGAAATAGTCGTCCCCAAAGGGACGCGGATAGTGGCGTCGATCGCTGCGTACAATCGGTTAGCTGTGCTCTTTCTACATGTGCTGCGTCGCTTATCAGCGCGGGTACTTATCCCACAGCAATACGGAGCTATGGGGCGATGATGCACACAAGTTCAACCCTGACCGATGGTTGGACGGTGTGGCAAGTGGAAAGAAACCGGTCTCCATTGGCGTCTATTCAAACTTGTGAGGCATGCCTGCGCATTATTCGGGGATTGACTCCAACACCCTTTTTTTCCTTCAAAAATGGCAGGATGACATTCATTGGCGGTGTCCGCGCGTGTTTGGGTTGGCGCTTTGCGTACGCAAGTTTCGTTACTATAAATGAACGATACTGAACAGTTCGCAAACGTATCTGCCAACAGAGTCATCGAGATGCAAGCGTTCATCGTGGAAACTGTTGGGAAGTTTGAGTTTACGATGACGGATCAATCTGAAAGGGTTTGCCGCGCGCCGTCTTTCGTGATGGTTCCGAAGGTCGACGGGGAACTAGAACGCGGTTCTCAATTGCCGTTGGCCGTGTCGATCGTCGGTCGTGAGGATGTTTGAGGGAGGGCGAACCAGAGACCCTATGCATTTTGTCGTTTGACGTGTTTGTTTCCCGGAGTATGCAAGACTTGTTTCCTCTCTTGATAAGGGATGCTTCTAAAGGGCTAGTTTAGATGTTGTGCGCCACGTCGTAGTACTCTCTCCACAAACAAGCACGAAGGTATCATTCGAGAGGAATGTATCACTGTTTCTTTCCACATTAACCGGTACAAACGGAGGTTGCCGAGCTATTAATAATAGGGGTAATGTTGCGCACAGCCATAAAAGGGACGCGACGCGTCGAAACGCCCCAAAGTTTGAAAGTTTGTCACGCCGTCAACGATGGTGCAGACGAGATCGGCTGCAAAGAGAATCAAATCAGGGAAAGTCCACATTGCCACTGTCGAACATCCCCTGGAAAATGATGTCCCAACTCCTGCCAAAAAACCTCGACGAGAAGATACGGCGGCACCCAAGAAGCGGCGTCGTGGAAAGCCAGGTGAACTGTGCCAATTGAACCTCGACGTGCTGTTCCTCGTGCGTGGATGTTCTTCTCTTGTTCCGACCGTTCGCTGACCGGCGTGATGGTACTAGATTGCCGCATACATCCACCCTGTCGACCTCCTGAATCTTGCACGTACGTGTAAATCTCTCCGAGAGCTTTTGATGGACAAGTCTTCGGCGTTCGTATGGAAGACTGCTCGTCAGCAAGTCAGGAGCCTGCCGGACTGCCCTGCCGATTTGACCGAACCAGAATATGCAAATCTCGTATTTTATGCTCGTTGCCACGTACATTCAGACTCCTCGGGTTTAAACTGCCCTGAGACGTCACACAGGGTTGTGGAAAATACACGACAACTATTCTCTGGAATGTACGTCGCAGATTCTGTCCAGGCTGTAGAATAAGACGGTATGGTTTCCCGGTGTATTTCACGACAGGCAAGTTCACAGAAACAAAAGGCTTCGCCTTCTTTCTTCCTGCCATCAGATAGTTCGTAAGAACGCCGTCTTGGCTGTAGAACATATCCTGATAAAAAAAGGTCCGTAGCACTACTGTTTCCGGCATCGCACCTGCGCACCACACTTGCAGAATATTCCACGCGGGTTGATAAAGACCAGGCGGCCTCGTTTATGCACGAGTATCGCCAGTCTCTCGACAAAGAGCAATTTATAAGCAACAAACAGAAGCAGTGTAGCGCTATATTTCAGGTTTGTTGGATTTTCTCCCTTTCATCGTCTTCCTGATTAGTTTGCAACAGCATGCGAAAAAATGCGAAGCTTGGCAGCAACAGAGGGAATCAGAACGCAAAGATGAACAGAATGGGCGTCGACGGGAGCGAGGTAAAAGGTTTGCGCCTTTTCTTCTAGTCATGATTTTATATTGAGCTGGCGTAGAATTTTTGAGCATCTCAAACAACAGGGGTATGCCCGCGAGATCGGACACTTCGGTTATTATGCAATCGAACAATCCCGCGAGTCTGATTTCAGGACCTGCAAGCCGCTCACGGACAAAGGTCAGCTCCTATCAATGCGGATCACTTTGAACTGGCGCTGACTCTTGACATGCTAGAATGGGATAGGATCTGGCCTGAGTGGGCCAAGGTCATGAACAACTTTCGATCGCGAAGGCTAGAGACACAGGTTTATCGACCGCGTCGACATGTATTGGTGTCTGCATACAACAGATACGTCGGACCGGATACACCAACGTTCGACCTTCTTCCGGATGCGGCCAGTCTCGCCAGTCTTCTTCCTTTCACAGAAATTATCAAGGCTCCGGAGGAAACTCGAATAAATGACGAGTCGTTTGCATCTGCATTTGCACAGCTACCTCTGTTAGTTTCTGAGTGGAAAAAGAAACTGGATGCCGAACTCGCTGAGATAGTGCAGATTCCTCTTCATCTATCTTCAGAAAACGCCACCGGTTGCCGGGCTCTGGCACCAAGCAGTACGGCACGTGCAGAATCATCAAATGCAGGCTTGGACAAACTGCACTTAGCCTGTGCTCTGTTCCAAATAGCTGGCGCTGACGTCTTTACTCATCTCGAGGTGTTCTCAGCTTGTAAAATTGACCACTTTTTCCCGGACTTTTGCAGAGATGATTCGGAACGCCATGGGTCTATCTCGGACCGATTCGGCATCCGATTCTTAGAGGAAGCTCCCAACATTGTCCACGCATGCGGGTTAGATCCAAATGTAGCTACGGTGGATGATATGGACCACCGCAATGCTCGACTGAAGTGCCTGTCTTGCGAGGGACGTACTCTTATTATGAACTGGAGGCACGCGGTATGACTTCTTTTTATTGAGAGGATCGAGTACTGAGTACTGGGTACTGATCGATAGATGTGGCATGCCTACTCCTATCATCAATCCCCCCGGACGCTGACGCCTCTTTCCAAATCACCATGCTGGCAGCTTGTCTGTGAGGAGCATATCGATGCAATCCAGACCGTCGAGCAGTCCATCAAGGGAGACTTATTTCCTAGGTTTGTGCAATGCCTGTTATGCAAGCGTCGCGTAGGAGATATGATAAGGAAGCATAACGTTGCATATCACCTGCACACCTGGTGAGCGCTTGAGCACTTGCATCGGTTTTCTTGTAGGCTGGCACTGATCCCAACAAACACAAACACAGTCACAACTTGAAGACAGAGGGGGTTGATGACATCAAACAAGGGGTGCACTATGCACCTATCGGCATATGCGATTCTCAATCGGTGGCGGTGGAATTGGTTGAAGAAGGGGACCAAGTTACATTCAGGGCCACCGAATTAAAGCTGTCCGCCGGCACGGATCGGAAGGGATCTTAACGCGTTGTTACTATGAAACGTTTGGTTGTAGGTATGATCATTGGACTGCACTGTACAGGTTTGGCACAATGCATATGCCTAGCTTTAGTGAAAGAGACTTCTTACCATTTGCGAAAACAAGGGCGAGTTGTGGCCCAGCAGGGGAACAGAAAAACGACGAGAGAAAACTTTGCCTGAGAAGACATCTCAGAGGGCAATGTCACTTCAGCGTCGTTGGCCTTTCCTGAACCCGACCAGCATCTTAATTTGTGCCTGCAGAATTGCTCGCGATGTCGACGGTTCCCTCAAAGAGTTCCCGACATTCCCCCTAGGCGTCCTGTCGAGATCCATGAATGGTTTCTCATCTGTATCATGCGTATTGTGGCCAGGTTGTTGAAACGTTGACGTTGACGTTGAACCTGCAGACTTTGTACGTTATCAGCTGCTCGCAGGTTAAAACACGTCGGAATTATTAACAAGCACGTATCAGACAGCTCTCCTTGTCAAAGACTGCACCACGAGCACCCTGTTTCCCGATGGGCTATAAAAGGTCGAACTAGCGATTGTGACGACTGCAGCGAACAGAATGACGTGGGCCAATGCGAAACTGCAAACACAGTGGTAACCAGGGCAATCTTATCTGCTTGACCTGATTATGAATAGCACAGCCACTGTAAAGGGAACGCGATGCGCGTGGCATCCCCTGTCCACGACCTTGTACGATGGTACCACCAAGATCAGCTGCGGACAGAATCCTGCCAGGTCAAGTCCACGACAACTACGGAGTGTTGCCACAGGAGAACACCGCCGAACTTCCTTCAGAAGGTGATGCCGCACTGCCAACCAAGAGGCGCCGCCGAGAGGGTGCAGAGGCACGGAAGAAGCGGCGTCGACAGCAAGGAGGATTATGTCAATTGAATCTTGACGAGCTGTACATCGTGCGTGGATTTATTTTCGTCATGGTTTGACCCATTGTTGATCGCGTGATAATGATAGATCTTTGCATACATTTATCCTATGGACCTATTGAACCTTGCACGTACGTGCAAGCCTCTCCGAGGCATCTTGATGCACAAATCGTCGGTGTTTCTGTGGAAGAATGCTCTCCGCCAAGTCGAGGACCTGCCTGACTGTCCAGCCGACTTGACTGAACCAGAATACACAAATCTCGTGTTCTACACCCGTTGCCACGTGAGTGTGTGCAGACTCGTCGGACCGTTCGAAACCTGAGGTGTGGTACAGGGCTGTGGTAAACCAGCGAAAACTGTTCTCTGGAACATTCGCCGCAGGTATTGCCCAGCCTGCAGAATTGAACGGTATGATTTTACGGGCATCTCTGCGGGGGCCAAGTTCACATACACTATCTGATAGGCTTTACCCTCTTCGTTTCTGCGATCAGATCATCCGCGAGAACGATGTTGTGCCCCACGACTGGTGCATAATAGTAGGGGATGGTATGTAAAACTACTATCTAACCTAGTGTACTTCTAGACCATCTCTCAGAATCCGAGTCGGGACGTTGGGTTGATATAGACCAGATGAACTCATTTTTGTACGAATATCACCGGTCCTCCGACAGGACACAGTTTTTGGATGGGAAGCGGGCACAGCGTCAGATCATACTCTGGGTCTGATTGATCGATTCTCTCTTTTGGCTAGCGGTCTAATTAGTCTTGACAGCACGCAGGAAAGTGCGAAACTTGGCAACAACTGAAGGGACGAGTACACAGATTTGACTTGGAATTACTTCGGAAGGAGCGACAAACGAGGTTAGCTCTTTTCCTTGAATAACCTGGTCTTGACTTATAGCTAGTGAAGCATTTTCGAGCGCCTCAAGCAACGCGGGTATGGGCCCGAGATCGAGTACTTCCGAAACGAGCTCATCGAGAAATCCTACAAATCAGCTTCAAAGAAATACAAGCCCCTCACGGACAGCGGTCAGCTTTCACAAAACCAATTTCCTTCAAGCTGGAGCTGAATACATATATGTTAGAATGGGACCGGATATGGCCTGAGTGGGCTGAGATCATGAACAACTTCCGGTCGCAACGACTAGAGGCAGTTTTTTACCTGCCTCGTCGACGCTTATTGGTGTTAGAATACCACAGTTATGTAACACACCCATCACCAGACTCACCAACGTTCGACGTGCTTCCACACCTGGCCGACCTCGCCCGCTTCCCTCCCTTTAGAGATACCATCGGGACTCCCGAGGGAGCTCAAGCGAATGACAAGCCGTTTGCATCTGCATTTGCACAACTACCTGTATTGGTCGACGAGTGGATGAAGAAGCTCAACTCTGAAACTGCTGTGCTGGTGAAGATCCCTTCTTGTTTATCTTTTGACAATGTTTCCGGAGATCGAGACAAGCCGCCGGGCAGTACCAGATATGCAGAATTATCTCAGACCGACTCGGACAAACTACATCTAGCCTGCGCTGTATTTCGCGTGGGTGGCACTGGCGCTTTTGCTTATCCCGAGGTGCTCTCGGTTTCGATGCATAATGACATGATGTCCCCCGAACCCCACTTGAACGCCATTGGGGTTGTCCCTGGACTCCAATTCTTGGAGGAAGCTCCCTACATCGTCCACGCATGTGGACTGGATCCAAATGTGGCCACGGTGGACGACATGGACCACCGCAACGCTCGACTGCGGTGTCTGTCTTGCGAGGGATGTCCTCTTATTATGAACTGGAGGCATGCGGTATGACTTTTTTTTTGCACTGAGAGGAGCGAGCACTGAGTACCCAACGTCGAAACGATAGATCTGGCATGCTCGCTTCTATCATTGCATTAGCATCGGGCTAGCGCCTCTTCCTGAGGCACCGCGCTGGCAGCTTGTCGGCGACGAGCACATCGACGCGATCCAGGCTGTCGAACGGTCCGTCCAGAAGGCGTTCTCTCCGGATTGGACGCGGTGCCTGTTATGTCGGCCTCGCGTCGGGGATGCGATGCTGTATTTCCATGCCATAAGTCACCTTGCCCAGTGGTGAGCATCATCGTCCTCGCACGTAGATGCTGGCACTGATTAGAACGCAGTCACGACTTGCAAAAGGATGAAGTCGAAGAAGGGATACACTATAAGCTGATGGGGATACGCGACCTTTGTGTGGTGGGAATGGTCAAGGTAGGAGAGAGTGTGACATTTAGGGTCCTTGAAGAATGATCATGGGGTGTTCGCGTCGTCCTGGCAAGGACGTGATGGATGGATCGCTGCCACTGGAATGGGAAGGGATTTCGATGTGCTGTCTCGGAACACATGGCTGTATATATGATAATGCTGCTCTTCGATGTGCTGTATATACCCATGTAACTACTAGGGTTTGACTTCGTATGACACCCTGCTGTGTAACCAGTACTATGGGCCGCGGAATTACCTCAATCCTACCATTGTTCCATGTGCAGCTTCGCTGAAACAGAATCTTGTCTTATCACTCGCTCCGATAAGGCATTTTGTGGGTCCGCGTTGCTGTAGATGTTGACTGCGCCTCGATCACGCTCCCACCCCATCAGCAACGCTCGGACGATCGTCTGAGAAAGCTGTATAGAATCGGAAGCACCTCCTGTTGAGCATGGATACGCGAAGCGAGATCCTCACAGGATGCGCCCTCGTACGCCACGTTTGACCCCTCGTCCGGATGGATCTCTCCGGGAAGAGACGCTCGTGGTCGCGTATAGATAGCGTCGGGTTCGAATACCTCCCTTGGTCCGCATTCGACGCCCTCCATTAAACCCCTCTACCCCCACCATCACCAGACCATGGGAGGCGGCCTCGGACGAGTCACCAACCACCCTGTGTATTATTTAAGTGATGGGAGCGTCTCGTTTTTGGTAGGTCTGATCCAACGTTGATTCCCCCGAGATTATTCGGCTGATCAAGAGTCGTGGCGGGTGTAAGACGGGCAATACGCTGTTTCGAGTACATCGATCATTTTTTGAGCGCGAGTCAGAGTTCTTTCGCGAACTCTTTGCGACCGCCGCAGAGGACGATCTTCTATCTGGCTCCGACGCACGGCCGTTTACGCTGAACGACGTGACGGCCGGCGAGTTCGAAAATTTGTTGTGGGTGTGGTACGACAGGTGAGTAGTCGACTCGATCGTTTGTCGAACGGATCGCTTCATCGTTTGATATCGGGCAGGGATTACTCTTATCGGGAGCAAACCAAGGAGCACTGGGTCGCGATCCTTCGTCTCTCGACCCGATGGGCCTTCCCGAAGATTACAGCGCTCGCTGTTCGAGAGCTCGAGGCCCTTCACCTACCCCCGGCGGAGATGATCTCGATCTACAATCACTACGGCATAGACGACGAGCGACTCCTCGACTCATATGTCGAGCTCTGCAGGAGCCCGACCTTGCCAACCGAGGCAGACGGTAATCTCATGCAGATGGAGACACTGATCAACATACTTCAGGCGCGTGAAGACGCCCAACGCAAAGCTGTCGAGTTGGGCCACGAGAGTCCGACGAGCGCAAGTCTGGAAGACGGCACTTTGAGAGAGATCCTCTCAAAGTTTTTCAAGAAAGGCTTGAACCCCCGGTCGAATGGTACTTCCACCGGATCGGAGGTTCAAGCTTCGAACTTGAATGGCGAGCGTGCTCATAGGACTGGCGCGAATGCAACGATAACAATAGGGGAGCCACAGGTACCCGACAGGAAGGCACAATATACGAGCGGACTGGCATCACATGTGGTAGGTGGGGTCTGTACTACAAGAGTCGTCTCAGCTGATGCTCACCCATAGAACGATTCCCTTCAGACGGGCAGCGAGGGGAAGGAAGGTCGAGAGAAGGAACAGGACAAGGAGAGGGAAGAGAAGGAGAAACAGGAGAAAGCGAGACAAGCCAAGGAGTGGGAAGAGAAAGCGAAGGCGGAGAAAGCGAAGCAAGACAAGGAGAGGGAGGAGAAAGCGAAAGAGGAGAAAGTGAGACAAGCAAAGGAAAGGGAAGAGAAAGCAAAGGCGGAAAAAGCGAAGAAAGACAAGGAGAAGGAGGAGAAGGAGAAGGAGAAAGCGAGGCAAGCCAAGGAGAAAGAAGAGAGGGAGAAGGCACAGAAAGCGGAAGAACAGAAATCACTGGGGAACAATCGCCACGATCCCGTACGTCCGAGTCAATTCTATTATCCGTCACTGTTTCACAGACACCGCTGCATAGTACCGCAGGTGGTAATACCTTTGGCTCACCTTACTCCGCTCCAAGCAGTGGATGTCGTTTATTCCCTTATCATCTGTATGGCACTCGCTTTTTGGTAAATGTAACTTTGGTATACACTATGATCCATCGTTTTCTCAACGGATACCGTTCAATTCGACGTGTAGGCCCGGGCAGGGGGGGGACTTACAAAGGCGAGCACTGGTACACAGAAAAGTAATGAGCGGCGGGCAACATCGTCGCTCGCTCTATGACGCATGACGTTACATCGACTGTTTTCACGAGCCCGCCACGAACTAAAGAGTGAGTTAGGTGACACGTCCGTACGCAGACTTGCGGCACACACCTATCTCCAACGCTGCGGTCACTCATTTTTCTGGTCGCCGTCTACCGTTTTTCTGCCCCAAATCACTTCCGACCACCGTATTGCTTCAGTAGGCTGTTTCTGGCCCTCACCTTGCCCGTGCACTCGGGCGAGGTTTTTGAGTCTGGTTATTTCCTCGTCAGTGATCGGTACGCCCGAGCGAAGTTGCTGTGCGAGGTCTTGTAGGATTGACGCTTGTGCATGGTGACGTGCGCGGTCTTCTCTTTCGGTAGTTCTTTGCCAGAGCAGGTGAATTGACACGGAGGTCAGAGCAGTGGAGTACAAGATGTGAGGCAAGTATGGTATGGGCATAGCCGAAGGTAACGAAATTTTCAGAAAGAGTCCGTGAAAGGATAAGGCTAACGGGCCGGGTGCATATGAGCGGAACGACTATCTTCTGGTCTCAAAGTCTGGCTTAGGGAGACTACGGTACGCTGTCTCGACGATATAAAATTACTGAATGGACTCCAAGCCACTGGCAATTCCGGATGATTGCAAGAATACAACGATCTAAAAGAATGTCCGTTATCCCACATCAACTGGTAGCGGTAGATACCGATGGTCGTTTCTTCGACTTCGACTTTGACCCAGTCAATCTAGGAATAATCGCTGAACAGACTCAAACTCACTTGGGCTTTCATCTTGGTGGAGGTGTTGCCGGTGGTTGCTTTCAACTGCTGGAATGGATTCAAAATCTCTCCGAGTGCTTCACCACGAGAGACAGGTTTTCCATCAATCCGAACGCCTTCCGTCCGCAAAACGAACCCGTCTTCCCGCCCACCCGGGGGTGTCAACCGAAGAATTGCATCCTGTTTATGCCCAGTAAATCGAAACGCGTTCCGTTCCAGCGTAAACTCCACCCGGGGATTCAACAACGAGTAATTCTCCACCACGATCGTGTCCAAGGACGGTAACACCTTGGCTCGACGATAGTTTCCTGGCACGGATCCAGGGAACAACCAGAGCTTCCGAACGTGCGATCGTCTCACGTTGAAGAGGCGTAGGGCGACGGCGGATCCGATACCGACGTGGAAGAACGCGAGCGCGAGGCGTTGGTTAGCGGGTCGAAGCTCTTGTTTTGGAGGTGCTCCTTCCTCGTCGGCTGGGACGTCATATGTCCAGTACCGCCAAGCGAGGACGACGCCTGCACCTCTGCAAAGGACATGAGCTATGACGCGCGCGTATGAGAGAGCACGAACGTGAAAACGGCGTCCAGGAAGAGGAACAGCCAGTTTAATTGTATCGGCGGGGGTGGGCGAGAGAGCTCGTAAAATGGCACGGCGGTGATTGTGTCGAGCACTTGAGACTCTGGGGTCTTGAATGCTCCTTTTACTCTGCCGAGTAGCGACACTTGGCGGACGTGGGGCAGCCTGGCGAGTGGAGACCTGAGCGATTGCCAACGGACGGTGCGGCACAGGCTCGCCATTGACCGAGTTCAAGGCACGTGAGCCTCATATGGAAGCGCGTCCCGGTCGTCCTCTCACCACGACCAATGACCGAATCACCCTTCACGGAATCCTGGCTTGGTGGCCCTCAGGGGACTCAATTCTTCACCCGGACGTACCGTCCTTCGTCCCCCGCCAAAGCCGCGGTCGTGTTCGTCCATGGTTTCGCAGAGCATATCGCGCGCTACGAACACGTCTTTCCAACCTGGTCCTCACGCGGGATCGCCGTCTTCGCCTACGACCAGCGCGGCTTCGGGAGGACCGCACAGGACGGACAGAACAAGAGCAAAGACAGCTCGTACGCAAAGACGAGCTGGAAGGAGCAACTCGAGGACATTGAATGGGCCGTTCAGCACGCCAAGCAGCAGTTTGCTGGCGTGCCCGTCTTTTTGTACGGTCATTCGATGGTAGGTCTCGCTTTCCTCCTCTCCTTCAACTAACACGTGGGCGATAGGGCGGCGGGTTGGTTCTCGCATTTCCTACGCGCACGCAAGCGCCGCCGTCCAAGGAGGTGGTATCAAGCATCTCTGGGGTCATCGCTAGCAGCCCACTCATCTTGCAGACCAAGCCTGCAAGTAAAGCCGCTCGGTGGATCGGCGGCAAATTGAGTCGAATCGCTCCTTTCTTCTTGATTTCTACCCCGATAGTCGCGAAGGTAAGCCATTATGTATGGTCAATATGTCCACCAGTATTAAGAGACGCAGGACGTGTGCCATGACGATGCGGTCGTTGAAGCGTACTTGAAAGACCCGCTCGTTAAGCAATATGGTTCCCTCCGAGGGACGAGTGACATGTTGGATGGCGTAGGTCCTTCGTTGGTGTCGACTTTGGGTGTATGACGCCAACTACTTTCAGGGGGAAGGGCTCCTAGCCAGGGACTACGCACAGTGGCCGAAACAATTACCCGTCCGTGTCTTCCATTCGTGCTCCAAATTCTATACTGAACCTGGGACAGGTTTTGCTTATCCATGGTACAGCGGACCAGGTAAATTTGGGTGTTTGTCGACTTCAAGCCCGTCGTGATCATTGACGTCCTTTTAGATCACGTCATCCAAGGCCACCGAGAAATTCCACGGGTTGGTTTCAGCGGAGAACAAGACATTCTCGTCGTACACGGTATGTTCCTTCCTATCCGCCAGGATATGTCACACCGACCTTTACAAAGGGCGGGTTTCACGAGTTGCACAACGAACCTAATGGAGTAAAAGAGAAGTTGACCGAAGAGTGTATCGCGTGGGTAGAGGTCCATCTCTCTTCTGGACGTACTTCGAAATTATGACTGGACGACTACATGTGATTCAAGTTACCACGGCTTCCAAAGCAATTATGATGAGGGTGCAGACTGTACGCGTATTCTAATAGCCCGCTGCCCCGGGTGCAGTATCTCCCTCCCGCCTCAACCTCAACAACACCTCCTTGAACCGAGTGAGGTCGGTGGTGCCGGCGCCAGTCCGGGCAATAGTTTTGCTTTGCGAGTTCTGCAGTTCAACGATGTTACAGATTCGCTCCCAAGTGGTCCCCTTTGTGAGCGACGACCGAAGGCTTTCGACGAAATCCGCCTCTTGCTCCCTATCGACATTAGCATATCATCAGTTATCCATTCGGCGAGACAACAAAAACGAACGTACTTGTTATCCCGGATCGATCGCTCCTTTTTAGTAGCATATTCTTCGTAGAATTGATCGATGGCAGCCTCTGCCTTGGAGATGGTCTCCTGACGTTTTGCTTTGCTCGCTTCGTCTCGCTGCCTGATCTCCTCTGCTTGTTTCTCGTTCCATTCCCTGTCCCAGAGCGCGTGATTGAGAATGTGCCCATTAGACGTGGAAGGAGCCTTGGGACTCTTACCGGACGACGTCGGGTTCGTCTTCCTGGATCTGTTGGTTCAGAATGGGCGTCGACGAGAACGCGGAAGGCTGAGGACGCGGTGCGAACGGCGGGGCAGCTCCAAACGTAGGCAGCGCAGGAGGCGGCGGCGACACGGTCTGCACAAATGTCGACGCACGTCAGCATCGCACCCATGGACGACGACCCTCGCACGACGAGAGACGTACGTGGCCGACGTTGAGCTCGGGGAACTGGTCCTCGAACTTGCCTATTTCGTCGTCGCCGGTCACCTTGACCTCGTTGAAGCTCTGTCGCGGTGGGCTGCCAAAGTTGTCGAAGGAGAAGGCAGAGGGTGGGGCGGGGGCGGAGACGGGGATGGCCGGGAAGGAGGGGAGGTCGCCATCGCCATCGAGGGAGATGTCGGGGAAGGCAGAGGCAGCACGGTCAAAATCAAAGTCGTCGTCCATCGTCAGTCGCAGCAGAAACGCAGCACCGCACAAGGATGGAATATGGAGTCACGTGATGACACCTTGTATTGTACACGTTGCGATAAAATGTTCAGGCACAGTGAAAATCCCATGTGTCCGATTAGTGGGTAGCATCGTCATAGCAAGGGGTCGATTGGTCGACCAATCGACCAATCGACCCATTATTCACACTCCGCCTCGGCCGATTCCAGACGCGCACGCCCGAATCGACCGAAGCGACCTTTGGTAGGGCACGTGCCTCTACCCAGTGTGCAGGGGTACTAACTAGTACTTGGGAGTGCCGTCTGCGATGGCAAACACCTTGCTTGGGACGAATTGAAGTGGACGGTGAAGCGAATTGAAGTAGTTTACTCGCAGAAGGCATCACACTCTTAAAAACGACGGAGACCAGGTGAGGAACACTGCCACGAGCAGACTCCGAAAAGGGGGATCGAGAACTTCGGTGACGTTGAACGTCATCGGACAGAATGCCTCACATTTGAGCGAAGTTGTCCGGTCGTTTGGCATGTTGCACGAGCATCGTGAAAATTCCCGCAGAAATTCTATACAAGTTTAATCAATTGTTGCACGCATCCCTACTACGTCCATCATCGGAGCCCTGCCCATTCTGAGGACACCCCACAATTGAATTTTCCGAACGTCCAAACCATCCAAACCATCCAAACCATCCAGGCATGTCCGAGCACATGCCCAACATAAATAGAGACAAACATAGGACTTGCGTACTAGTCAGCCACATTGTTACTTCGTCCGAGCCTTAGGTTGTTACAATTCGCCCAAGCCCCACATCTATGAAGACACTTGTCGGCGTGGGAGGCTTCAATGGACCTCGCGCAACTTGCTTCTCTGGTAGTCAACAACCTGTCCCTCCAGGCCATTCATCTCAATCAGCTTCTTCTCTTCTTCGCCGTCGTTTCATCTCTCAGAGAGGATCTCCTCCTGATTCAGCCATCTGAACATGCTCCTGCTGTGCCGCCCGCTGTCCTTCTGTTGTCCGCGGAGGTTTTTATAGCGTCTGCATGCAAGATCCCTCTCAACATGATTCAAGACTGCTGGGATCTGTTCAAGGACGTCCTCTGGCACACGAACTCCCCGAATGACATTGGTGACGTCCTCCGAGCACCACACCGTGTTTTTGAGGACTGCGGGTTGTTGTCTGGCTTTAGTACGTCGACGCAAAGCTCCAGTCCATTGTCTTGTTGACAGTCTTTGTTAGCTGTGCGCACATTATATCCACCCGAGCAGGTTTGTTCAACTCCTACTTGTCGACGGACGGCAAAACACCTCCGTATGATGTGAGCAGAGCAGCGGCAGTGTGTTCTGTACACGCTCGCTGACGGCGCAATCCTGGTATATTCCGTTCACCTTACTTGTGAAGGTAAGCCCTTCTCTCTCTGTTCCATGGTAACATTGACAATGTTGTTTGTGATTGACAGCATGCAGTATCAACTACCACCACAACTTCAAGGTTCACCACGGGCAGAGAATCTACTATGGTGGCATTCCAGATATCCTGCAAGTTGGCGAGCATTGGTTCGTTGAGAGGCAGGTAGTCGAGATGTGGATAACGCTGATGGACACTTGGTGAGCCAGTTTGCCGAGTACGACACATGTCATGAATTAAGTATGCATTTGGGTCTCTGCATCCTCGTGTGCTAACTTCTACAATCACTTGCTGTTGCAGTCAAAGGTGCCTCCTCCAGGATGGCTGGTGAGCTTCGTGGTGTCACCAGACCATGTCTGGGATGCCTTCCTCCACCATTCTCTCCTTGAAGATGTTCTAGATCGTGAGGAGTTTCTTGTTGTTACCCACACAGGTGATCAGCACTCTCGCTTTACAGAACTAGTCCAAGCATGCAATCATTGCATGCGCATCAACGGACAACCTGAGATCTCACACTTCTGCAACCGTTGTACCCAGTGGTATCATGGTCCCGACCGCCAAGGTAGGCACTGTGATTCAAACTCGTCCTTCTTTCCGCTCACAGTAGTCATATGGTCCACAGTGGATCGAAAGACGTCTGCTGTTGTTACCGACGGTATCTGCATTGGTCACCCCTGCTGCAGTCACTACAACTGCAAGCTCCCACTCGGCGGTGGCAAGGACCGCTTTTGTCATGTCCACACGCATCTTGAAGACATTTGTGCGATCGTTGGGTGCAGCAAGGCTACCGTCCAAGACAAGTTTAGCTGTGACGATCCATCCCACCAAGAGGCCGAGTGTATTCACCGTGAGCGAGGCCAGTCGCAGTTTCAGCTCCACGGGCATCTGCAGCAAGCGCAGGATGCACATTGATACATGCACTCTCCTCGTGGCCGAGCCCTTGCACAGCTCACCTCTCTTGAGAACGAAGAAGAGACCTTTGTGATTGACGGTGACTCAGATGACTCAGATGAGGACAAGAGCAGACACGGTGGAGACAACAACATGATCCAGCCCGAGGATGAATCTGCGACTAAGTCTCAGCCTGTTACGCGAGTCATCAACAAACGTCGAAGCGGGACACTAGGTTAACTTCGAGGAGGAGCTCACGCAGAGTTGCAACGTCTCGAAGACAAGGACTCGAAGGGTCGAAGGACTAGGAGTTCTGAGGGACTAAGAGGCCTCAAGGAAACAAAGGGACAGAGGAGACTGAGGACGAGGCAGACGGCCAAGGACGCAAGTCAACACTAGATTGCGTAGATCGAGAATACTGTACAGAGTGTAGACGGTCTAGTTAAGTACTAGGCGACGCGTCATCAAGGAATACCAGAGAATCGGAAGGAACGATGAGTAAGAGGGAACACGTAACTGATATGATAGAATCGGCTAAGGAGAGTTAAGTCCGAAGACAAGAGAAGAGATACCAAAGATAAGAGCAAGTCTCCCCCGGTAGTAGATGGGGAACGGTGCGAGACGATCATAGTACAAAGAAGGAGGGATTCAGTGTGTCTATGATGAGAAGACAATGGATCCAGTCCGAGCGGAACATACCCATGAGGATATGAGTACAGTGAGCGAAGGAAAGAAGATAAAGATGATGACATAGGAGAAAAACTGTAACACAGCCCCAGCACAAGAAAATTCGTGCCAAGTTCACCCGCTCCTGGACCCATAACGAGCAAGTTGTCATTGCACCGTGTGGGATTATTCTTGGGCGCGACACGATGTTCGGTGCAGAGGGGATTGCAAGTGTTGTGGTATGGGTTCTCTTATCGTCTATGCCACTTTCTCATTGATCGCTATAGGAGTTTCTCAAGCGCGTCTTCTATATTGACTTGCTCAAGCCAAATCATATAATCTTTGACAACAACTGCGGTCTTGCCCAGCACGTCAAGGGCGATCCATTTTTTGAGAACATTGGTCTCTCAGTCGATGTTTTCCACTTCAAATCGAAGCATAAAGAAAGTCATACATTTTGCGAAGAAAACTGCAACCCTGCAGCATTTCCCGAACTTCTCGGCGTCGACGGTAAGGGATGGTTTTTCAATTCATCTGTGGCAGAGCAAACAAATGTTTGGCTTGGAGGATATCATGCCATTTGTCGAGAAATGCTTGTCGATAAGTATGATTTCTTTTTGGGCCAGATGATATTGCGACGGAACTGTGTCATGAAGGCCAAGTTGGAGAAGCAGGGGCATTGCCCCAGCAATTGGCCTCTTCCTACATTAGTAATGTCATAGATTTTCACCTGTAGTACTTGTAATAGTATCAAAGTGCTTGCGACAATCATGATTGACTTGGAAGTCAATATAGCGTCACGAAAACGACAGTACAATGAGATAGACAAATCAAAGCTGGGTACACAAAGACAGCAAAGACAATACAATAGGCTACTTTTGCTTTCTCGCTGCCACATGCATCTTCCTCTTGGCCGCTTTCAAGTCTGCATCTTTGGGAGGAAACGCAGCTATGAACTTCGAATACCAACCATCTTCCTCATATCCGGCCGTAAGAGCCCGATTGCGCGCATCCCTTGGAGCTTGCAACCACCGCGCCTTATGATTGTAGTAAGTCAACGACTTGAAGGGAACATTGAAGAATTGTCGGAATTGTATCTCCACCGTAAGGTCACCTTGCCGCTCAAATGAGAAGGATCGGTGGACATCCACGGCATAGAAGCTCGATGGGAACTTAGCAGCTTGCAGGGAGACACCTGGAACCACACGGGCAGATGCTTCCTGCACAAGATAGGGATGTACAGGTAAAGCGTTATCTTCATCTGAAGATAGACCTGCTCCAGACCAAGTCAGTCGTTAGTTGGTTCCTTAATGCAGCAAAACCACTCACCGTCAGCACCACAAGTGTCCTGAGCATCCCTCGAACTTGGAAGTCGTAAAGGTTCACGCACATGATGGGGCTCGCCAGTGGGCCCTGGGGGATGAGTAAGTCTATCCCCTGACTTCTGTGAGTGAGGCCGCGGGGTAAGATCTCCCACAATCGTAGATGCATCATCTTCGACATCAGAAGTTAGGGATAGATCAATGACTTCACGAGATTGAAGCTGCCCGGTGTGGGCGCGTAACTCTGTCTCAACCAACTTGCGCTTGGCTTGTTGGCGTTCTTGAGTGAGCATTGTGCGCAAGTTTGGCTGGTGCTGCAGAGACAAAGTAGTATGGGGATAGAGGCGATTGAAGCTAGGGAATGACTTGACATTGATAGCTTTGAAGAAGAGTCGCTGCCCAGGTGAAGTGACGACGATCGTGCTGGCAACTTTCATCTTGATCCA
This sequence comes from Xerocomellus amylosporus, assembly GCA_038090735.1. Lineage (NCBI taxonomy): Eukaryota > Fungi > Basidiomycota > Agaricomycetes > Boletales > Boletaceae > Xerocomellus > Xerocomellus amylosporus. The sequence continues at coordinate 194 of JBBPNE010000354.1, read as the reverse complement.
ATAGTCAACGTCCGGGTTGAAGTAGTGCACCAACAAAGGGGGCTCCTCGTCGGGAGGAGCAAGCTCGAGCTTGATCAGGACCTGTCTAGTGAGCTTGAAATATGGATAGCTAAAGTCTTGGAAGTTCACAGACGTAGGCTCGACATTGTCCTATACCACAATCAGACACAGAATAGTTGATTGGTAACGAGGTG
>JBBPNE010000353.1:0-25535 GCA_038090735.1 Xerocomellus amylosporus | reverse complement strand
ATCCTATCCAAATCTCCCGACCTTTGCATCCATAGCAAGCCAGGGGTATGTACTTCATTTGATGTACTCATATGTTAGGGCCCGGGTTAGGGGGTATTGGGGAATATCGACTTTAGTGCAAAACATACAAATATTGGGACACTTTTTTGAGCCACTGTATACTTTCATGTGGTAAAATCTGATGCTGGTCTGTTACTACATTTGATTGATTAGGTTGAGCAACCATAGCAGGAAATAATATATCTAGGCACTATCTGAAAGCAAATTGCGAGGTAAATACAGTTGTTTCACATAATGTCGACAACCAAAAAAAGCAATTGGTTGATTCTCCACCATCTGAAACGACCCCTCATCCAAATCCCTCGGCCCTGCACTCTGTGAGTCCACACATTGGACACACTCCTCTCACTCCTCCGTTTCATCCCTGAGCACATTTCCAACCCCTTTGCATTGCTCACTCTTATTCCCAACCCCTGAGCGCACTCTCCTCCGACCCCTTTGTATCGCGCGCTCTTATCTCCGAACACTTTGAAATTTTGGACTCTGATTTGACTCAGTATAGTTCACCTCGCTCATGGCCTTCAAGTGTTTAGGCCTAAGAGGGGGATACTATCATATACCAGAATCTACCTCCAAGATTTGGAACTCCGACCCTATATATGTCCTCCACTCTCCTTTATGTACACTCACCAGTATTCATAGCTCTGAGTCTCCTCTGAGATTTCGGAACTCTGACCAGTTTTACCTCCATTCATCTCTCTCCATACTGTACCTCACTTACCTCCATTTGTACTCCGCATCTTAGATTCCTCTGAGGCCGTGTTTCTGCAGCTCGGTACATTTGTACCTCCGACACACTGCATGTATGTACCTCAAATGAGTTGCATCTCTGAGCGTTCTGCTTTTGGACTTGGACAGCCTTTATACTTACTATATAGACTGCATGATTACACTCCTGTACTTTAATTTGAATATTGACAACTTAGACATACTCCTTTCGACTCTGACACCCTCCTTCTTGTTTGGGATGAAGTCCTTCATTCCCAACACCTTGGGATTTCTCCCACCTCATTGTCTCCTGTTGTGATCACTGTCTGAGATAATCATTTTTTTTGATAATCACCTCCGTGTTGGAATTATGGTGTGCCTGGTATATCATAGGTGGCCCCTGACTGATTGTATATGTATGTATGTACATATTTACATGTGTAGCTAAGATCAAGTAAATGGACAAGGGATCAATCGAACTCTCTTCCATCAATTATCACCTTGTCCAGGTCCACCACTATCTGTGGCCTAGTCCCAGTCAGGGTCTACCCTATTCTATCAACATAATCGATCAACCCCTAGCATGTCGTCAGTATCATATCCCAGCAGCACCACAGCTCCTGATAGCATCGTGGTCCATACCAACAACACTTTTACCGAGATCAAGGAGCAGCTAGATAATCCCCCACCAGCGATCTCTGGCAATCCCATCGCTGTGGACATCATCACCTAGTAGCAGTTTTGACCCTCCTTCTCAGATTCATCCACAGGACACATCAGAATTTCCACGATGCTAATGCATAGGGTCTGTCATGGGTATACCTGTGGGTCTTTTGACTCATACCCGTACCCATACCCACTGATTTACCCGTACCCACACTGTGGGTACGGGTTACTGCACAGGTATGTCAAAATGAACCCACAGGTATACCCATGATGGGTGTACCCGTTAGTTAGGTTAGGTTTAGGGTTATACCCGTGGGTCTTCGCGGTTACTGGTAACTGCAAGATATTACTATGAACATGTACTGTATGTAGGTCTATTCGAAATCATCAATTGCATCCCAGCCTCTTGCCAGTGGATCCTCTTGCCCCTGAACATCCGGCAGCATGGCAACATCATTGACATCTGCTTTTTTCATGAATCCAAGTTGGCTCCAGAAGCCGAGGCACAGGACAGCACGTGTAGAATGCATGCTCATTGGTGGGCGCACATGATTCAGCAAGATGCGTCTGCGACTGAACAATTGCTCAACATCCACAGAGATTGCTTAATAACGAACTGTTAGCATGATGAACAAACAGGGGTCATGGCAAACCACCGGGAATCAATAAGTAATCCAATGCCATCTGGGAGAGACACAGATAGAGGGGCTTGTGCTTGCACCACCATTTCAAAGGATCTGATACATCTTCCATATGAGTAGTCAGGTAACATTCAATTTCAGAGTGGAGCTCATCTCGTTTCGGCAGCGCAAGGGCAGGAAGGTTGTTGAAAATATTCTGTACATATGATCAGTTCAAATGTCGAAGTAAACGAGTACTAAAAGACATACATACCTTGGCTTTCGAAGACGCTTCTTCGTTCTTGCTGATTGGATCGTCTCCATGCTGCTCAGCCACTGGGTGATAGTGATTTTTGTCGAACGTAGCCCATATGAGGTTCTCGGCTGTATTGACCCATTCACCCAACCAACGGGCATTTTCGAAGTACACTGGCTTGTGGCAAGTGTGTAATACTATTCAGAGTGAGTGTTTACGATGATTTGGATTACATGGCTCACTGGTTGGACTTACCCATGGCGATTCAGTACACATGGGAGCTGTCAGTCAGTTGGTAGTAGCAGTTGAGAATTCATTTGGCAATACCAATAGACGACCGAGCAGCAGGGGAAGGGTCTTCATCGAGTGACTTGGTAGCGAAATACTTGTCGATGTAGTCCATAGCCAGAATGATGGTGGCCAGGTTCGGTGAAGAATGGGAGAAAAAGCTGGTCGCATGTTTCAAAATCTGATTGGGTAAGCAGTGTAAGTACACAAGGATGCCTGACAACCCACAATGCACCTTCAAAATGTTGTGCAACTCGATCAGCCAGGCCCACTCGTTCTCATCTAGCTCATATTTCCTCAAGTCCTTTCGTCCAGTAATCTGGTCAATCGCCAATCAATGCAAGAGGGGATAATCAAGCATGTCGAAGGTGGAGTTCCAGCGTGTTGCGACATCTCGCGGCATCAAGGTGCTGGGCTTGTCCGAGTCTCGAAGGAGTTGCTTCCAGGCTGGCAAAAGGACCGTACTTGAGCAGATGATCTTAAAGGAAAGTTGACAGATCTGGGGACCGTGGTTAGGCAGTTGGTGCATTTGATCTATTCACATACAGTACCTTTGCCAGCGCTAACTTTGATGGCAGAACACAATCACATAGCTTCCTCCATTCCACAGTGGTCAACAGTTGGACCTCATCCACCCACCCATCCTCATTATCCACACCAACAGCCATCTCGTCAGCATCACCGCCAGCATTTTCATCCAGTGCAAGATCTTCATCCTCCTCGGAGTCAAGTTTGCTCGAGTCTTCCATTCCCTCCACCTCCACCCTAAGTGCATCATCTGTTTCTTTCTTTTTCATGTCGAACAGGTGAATCAGTGACTTAGCAACAAGATTGATTATGTGCAAGAAACAATGCATCTGACTCGACGCACCCGTGAACTCTGGGACCAGGACTGCCAGGTGATCAACCATCACATCATTGTTTGATGCGTTATCGCATGTCACACTAAACATCTGTGATTGTCAGTAAACGGTAAGTACAATCAGTTTTTAAGTACCTTATCCACTATCCCAAACTCCTCCAGGACATGTGCGAACACTTTTGCCAACTCGACGCCTGTGTGCAACTAAATCACGCCAATAAATGTTGGTGTCATTATTCAAGTTGAACTAGTAAGTGACGACTAACCTTCACTACTGCTATGATATCTAACAGAAACGTCAAGGGCGCTCTGTCTTGCTCCAAGTGGACACAGAATGCCACAAATGCTTGGTGGTTTGGGGAAGTCCAAGCGTCCATTGTGAAGTGGAGCTTGCCTCCGTACTCATAAGTAAGTCATTAGTCATTTCAATGTGCGTTTCACATAATGATAACGCTAGTGCACCCTCAACATTTTAGCAACATGTTTGTGTGTATGGGCAAACACCTGCTTAACATCTCGTGACACAGCCTCAGCAGATGGTAAGTAGTATTCTGGTCGGCCCGTTTTCATCAACCTTAAGAATGCACAATCCTTGACGATTGAAAATGGCCATAGGCTCTTTGGCACCCATTGAACAATCTCTGCCCTCCATCAACACTCATCAATCAATGACATTATCGCGTGAATCATACCTGGTCTCAGAGCATGTATGTTGTCAATGACTATAGCTAAGTTCTCCTTTCCCCTTTCATTCAAACACTGCTGTGATTGATCTGTTTCACAGGATGCTGCCAACAATATGAGTTCGTGTTGGAATTATGGTGTGTCCGGTATGTTGTAGGTGGCCCCTAAAAGATTGTATACATATGTACGTATATGTTTACGTGTGTAGATAAGATCATCTATATATATGGACAAGGGATCGATGGGACTCTCTCCCATCAATTATCCCCTTGTCCGGGTCCACCGCTATCTGTGCCCTAGTCCCAGTCAGCGTCCACCCTATTCCATTACCAGTTTGAACTTTGTGCACATCCTTGGCCTCATCAGCAGCTTTGAGTGCTTTGTTGCCCCAGCACGTTTTCACATGCTTATGTTGAACATGTACTATACTATTTCATTCTTTATTGTAGTGTAGTGTAGTATACTGTATATGGCAACCGCTATCACATAAGCGAGCCACCAGTACATATATAGGAACTCAGCGTCTGAGTTCTAATAACATCTTGTCCACTTACCACTATGTGCCATTATAAGCGTTTCCATCAACCGGTGAGCACTAGTACTTCCTCCCTCAGAACAAGTCTACGCCTGGTACTTCAACAGGTTATGAGCCCTGATAGCCAAGCAGCGTAGTGCCTAACGGCTGCAACACTCACTAGCTAGTCAGACCCGGTTCAAACATTGTGTGGAAATGCTGCATACGTGTAAACCTTTGATGGCACTGTGTCCCGCTGCTTCATGCGCAGGGCACTAGTAGGGGGAGACTATGTCGGTTCGTTACGCTGACACGTTCGCGTTTTAGAACCTTCAAAGTGTCTTCCACCGCCTCTTCTTCCAAAACCACCATTCCCATCCTCACTGGCACCAACTGGAGCCATTTCTGGCCTTCCATGGCTGCCTACTTGCAGGCAAGCGGATGCATGTGGTGCTGTGAGTTCCCTCGCCCAGTGCTCGCATCGGGCATGACCACGCCCACCAAAGATGAGCGTGACTTTTATATCCAGTGGCTGAAGGCCAACGACACCGTCGTCGGTTCCATTAAGCTCCACCTCTCCGAGTCCCTCAAGGCCAAGTTCTCAGCGCACATCGATGCTGCTGCCTTGGTCAAGGCCCTTAGAGACGAGTACGCCTCCCCAGGTGTCTCTGGCGCGTATGCACTGTTTAAGGAACTGCTCAAGGTCAAGATCACCTCTTCCTCTCACCCCGTGCCTTCTCTCTTGAAGGTAGTCACCCTTTTCTCCCGCCTCAAGTCCGCGGGTTACAGTTTCGATGATAACGTCCAAGCCATGCTCTTGCTGGCGAAGCTTCCACCCTCCATGGACGTGGTAGCGCAGATGATTGCACAGGCCAAGGACGCCTCTCGGAAGGCGAAAGACTCCACCGTTGAGGAGATCTCCCAGGCTGCGATCCTCTCATGGGGTAAGCGCCATATGCTGAAAGGAACGCAACCGGCCGCTCAGGCCAACAAGATCAGCGCTATAAAGTGCAAGGGGAATGACCCCAAATTCGAGCAGCAGCAGGTGCTGCAAGGTGACAGCTCGAAGAAGCAGTGGAAGCGCGGTAAGCGTGCTGGCAAGGAGCAGAAGGAGAAGGAAGCCTCAGGCTCCCACTCCCATGCCGCCATCCTCACTTCGGTCACTTACACCTCCGGTCCTGAGCCACCAGTCGACCTGCGCACACTCGCGCACCGTCCCGCCAGTCTCTACCAAGGGACAGGCCCCCCAGCTTTTCACACTGGGATCCAAGAGGCTTTCTCTCTTGCTCACCACCTGGAGATACAGCCCTCCATGGAGACCATACGTGATCTGGACTGTGGGCTGCAAATGCAAGGCCCTGGTTATCTTTCTTTGTTTGTTCCTCTGTCCCCGTCATTTCTATCTGCACACGACACTTCTCCAATCCCGCTGGATGTCCAACTCGGAATCCCCGCTGTCACCGGCAACCACCGTCTCAACGACGAGTGGATTAATGGTGATCCCTCCATCTCCCGCTCCCTCCTCTCTCAAGTTGAGGATATGCGGGATGAAGTTGCATCCTCCACCACGTCGTCTTCCGCTATTAAGCTGGACGACTCCTCTCCACAGCTCGCCGAAAGGCTTGAGACTATCTACGAGTCAGATTCTGACTCTCCGCCACCCTGCAAGTGCTCCAAGTGCTCCTGCCGGAAGAACACCATCATGGCACCTCCTGCGGACCACTGGGATGAAGATGACATCATCGACATCTACGGGTCGGATGGAGATGACGATGGCTTCGTACGCATGTGCTCGTCAGCACATTCCCCTTCTCTCACACCACAATTGCTCACAGCTGCTTCTGCGCTTACAGTTAGTAATTATATTAATATTTGTGGTAGTGTACGTCCTTGCAATGAAATATGTTGCAAATGCGAGAAGTGTGAACATCGTCACAACGACTTTAAGTCACATTGGATCCTTGAACTCCGGTGCTTCAATGCACTTTACCCCACTTAGGGATGCCTTTACATCTTATACTAAGTTTAGTAAAGAAGAGCGCCTACCTGTGCAAACAGCAGCAGCTACCATTTATGTGGAAGGAAAAGGAACCATCCGTCTGCGATGGGTTGATGACCGTAAGTGCTCTCATGACATTGAGCTGCATGATGTTGGGCATATACCCAACTCCAGTGTCAACCTGATCTCTCTTGGGCACCTGCTACAAGCAGGAGCTAAGGTCACTGGTGAGACGAACACCATCACGGTTACATATGGCGATGGGGATATCCTAGCGCCGTTTACTACTGGCCAACTTGGCTGTAATATGTATACTTTGAAAGTGTTTCCAGTCCACTCCCATGCCTTTGGGACGATAGACTATGAAACAGTCCATCGCAGATTAGGACACCCTTCAAAAGAGGTCGCTAAGCATGCTAAGTAGCATACGACTGGGCTTCCGGATTTTACAATCCCAGATACGGTCTCCACTGTCTGTCCCGGCTGCGCTAAAGGCAAGCAACCTCAACGCTCCTTCCCTCCGACCAACGTGCGCGCAAAGTGCGCCTTTGAGCTTATCCATACGGATATTAAGTCGTTCCCGACTGAGTCTTACCACAAGTATAAATACTTGATCATCTTCTTAGATGACTTCACTTCAACGACTTGGACCATCCCTTTGCGTGCGAAAAGTGCTGCATTGATGGCTACCCGCCAGTTTCTGTCTATGGTGAAGACGGAATTCCAAGTGTTGGTACAAGGTTGGATGTCAGACTTTGGTGGCGAGTACAAATCCGCCGCCTATGATGATATGCTCAAGGGAGAGGGCATTAGAGTTTACAACTCTGCCCCCCATGTACCACAACAAAAGGGGCGTGCAGAACACTTTATGCACACCCTTATGGACAAGGCAGAGGCTATGCACCATTTGGCTTGCTTGCCTGATAGCTGGTGGGAGTTCGCTACCGCCCATGCCACCCACCTGTATAACAGGACACCCCTATCTCACCTTCAATGGCGTACACCATACGAAGTGCTTCATAGCAAGCAGCCTCGAGTTGACCACTTGCACGTATTTGGATGTGCTGCATATGTGTTCCTCCCGGCCGATGTTAGGGCAGACAAATTAGCCCCTAAATCGGAACTTATGGTTTACATTGGTGTGGCACCAGGAAATGAGTCTAATTTCCTATTCATGCATTCCCCCAACAATGTTTTGTTCACCGCAGCGCAAGCTTCATTTGAAGAAGCGCTATTTCCGCAATGTGACAGGCCTAAACGGTCTGCATGAGCTCCAGCAGCAGAGCCTGCTGAACTGCCCACTCCTGAGGTCCCCATACCTCATTTTGAGGACTCACCATCATCCTCTCGCGCACCATCTCCTGGCCCTTGTCCAGTAACACCTCCCACGGCGCCTGCCCCTAGGCAACCACCTGCTCCTAAAAAGCAGTGTGCACCACTGCCGGCTGTCCCCGCTGCTCCTCGCCGTTCTGGCAGAGAGCGCAGGATTCCAGTTCAACTGGATAACATATATGGTGACGACCATCATCCGACAGAACAAGTCCGTGACATTGAGCGCGAAGATTGCACCGGTCAGAGACAGCCATTACCTGGCCAATTTCCCGACACACCAGTCCAACCTCCTCCTACCGCTACTGAAAGCGAGTGTGACGTCGAACGGCTATGCCGTGAGGGGGAATCTGGGTTGGCCACATTTTTATTATCAAAGGTGTTACCTGCGGTATCTGCAGAAAAGAAACCAATCCACGAATGGACATACAGGGATATCCAAACCCTACCCTCAGATCAGCAAACTGAGTGGAGAAAAGTGTGCGAGACTGAGCTCAATATGCTCAAGGAGCGCAATGTGTACGAGCTTGTTGATGTGCTGAAAGGCCGCAAAGTAGACAAGGTCATGATCGAAGCTAGCATGATGCCCGACACGATGTCGCAGTCGCGACATCGGGCGTGTTGACAGGCGTGGTTGAGGAGCTGGTGGTGCAGCTCAAGCCAAGTCATGTGGCCGTGACATGTTCGCTGTTGCACTATGGCAAGGGGGAGGGGGATCCGCTGGCCGAGGTGATGTTTTATTCCAAGAAGAAACCCAAAGGTGTGTTGTTGGGGCTGTCGTCCTCTTTCGGTTCAACCGCATTGACGTTGTCGTCGGTAGTGTGATTCAAGGCGGATTACAGCGACATTTCGCTGCTGATGCCGTCCTCGTTTGCAGAGGTCTGGTTGCGGGTCTATACCAAGGATGGGATGTTCCACGGGCTCATCCAAGCGACTTATCACCATATCTTGAAGCAGCTCGTCTCGTCGGAGCCTCGCAGCGTGTCTGCCCAGATGGAGGAGGTGCAGGAAGAGGAGTTCGACCCGGATGTGTTGGCGCGGCGGCGGTCGACGACGAAGGCGACCTGGATCTGCCACATCCGATCAAGCTATGGGGACCACGCTCGGTGACAGTCCATCAACACCGCGTATGTTGGCACACAACTGCAGTACGGGCTCGCTTTGCTGCTGCTGTGGGGGGCTCACAGCTAATGGGGAGGGCGTCGAGTTTTTTAGAGAATCTACTAATGGCGGTGCCGCCCAACTTCCTGGGCGAGTCGCCGACGCGCAAGCCTAAGAGTAAGCGGGGGCGGGTCTTGAGCAACAGTTTGGAGGGTGGGCAGCTGAGGAAGAGTGCCAAGATGCCTACGAAAGGTGCGGATGCCTCTTGAGTTTGGCTTGTAATTTTTCTCCCTCCCTGCATTCATTCAGCCTTTTTTTCTTGTCACATGGCCACGATACAACTACTATAGAGAGCATTACGTTGCATGTATCAGGTACATATTCACTACACGCTCATCTTCATTGGCATCGTCGGATGTGGATTACTGTATATCCCTCCACTATAATATCATGGTACTCAAACTTGTCAATAACTTCGATTTCTAGCGCAAAGCGGATCGTGGGGAACAGTTTTGGTTCTGGTTGAAGTTGTGTTGGGAGCGCCTGACCCGCTCCCCTTGCCCATTGCCGGCTGTCCCTCCAACCGCCTCACAAATTCACCCCACACAGCACGCTTGTCGTGGCCCATCGCATCAAACAAGTTCCTCATGTTTGGATCCGCCTTGCGGCACCCCCCCGACATTGTACTCTTCACATAACAGCACCCAAACATATGCTCGAAGGCGGCCTTTTGCGTTGCAATCGGTGACTGCACCACCATCACATCCATCGCACGGAAGCCAGCCGTGATCTCGGAGATGGTGTAGTTGTTGGGCCAGCGCTTGAGCGGCGGGTGGGGGTGTTGCGGAAAGGAGGTGCATGTAACTTTGTTGGGCGTGTTGGGGCTGTAGAGCGCATCAGCAAAATGATACTTTACTTAAGCTCACTTTTCAATCTTGTACAAGACACCACAGACACAAAAGGCAATAAAGGCACTCAACTTTCTCCAGCTATGTCTGACTTGTTGAAGTTTCCCCAAGTATGAGACTGACTGGGTACAGACACAAAAGTAAATAGAAAAGTCCCCTACAAGGACGAGGGGGACACAATGATCTAGTTACTTGTAAATAGCAAAACAAACAGAAAGAAAGAAAGAAATATAATCATCGTCCAGATGTTGAACTGTTGAACGCGACCGACTCGGATGCACCCTCCCACATCACAAAAATTGTAAAATTATGATATGGCCCAACATATAATGCAGCTGCTCGGATTCTCGAAGGGTGCACTATTATGTCCCCGCAGGTGACATTGAGGGGATGTTTTGTCCAGACGAGATGCTCATCTGGAATGTTTTGACATATGTATATTCGGCAGATCGGTTTGGACGAGATGCTCGTCCACAGTTTTTAGCCTGTAGACGAGAATATATTGTATGTAGCGAACTACAATGCACCATACCCCTCATGAGCATACACGTCATCGTCTAACTCCTCCCCCTTGTCCGGAACAACACGATTCGGGTCGTCTGCGTCGTCAGGGTCGCTTGTGTCATCCGCCTGGTCGCTTTCATTGTCGCTTTCATGCTTCCCGTCACTGTACTGCACCGGAATAGTGTATCTCCAGGCCTCCAATTCTCCATCGTCCTCCTCACATTCTTTCTCCCCCTCATCTGCATCAGCATCTTCGTTTGCATCAGCATCAGCATTGGCATTGGCATCAGCATCTTCGTCTCCTTGGCTGTCTTCATCTCCAGATCTGTCTCCATCTCCCGGTCCGTCTTCTTGATTCGCACCTTCATCCTCTGACTCGGAGTCGACGGCCTTTCCAGCATCTTGGAAAAGGAACTCGTCCCAGTTGCGGGTTACCTTGTGTCCAATACCACCCCCTCGCAGCCTCATGAACATGTCACGGTTGATGAACCTGATGTTTTAATTAATCGTCAGGGCACACAATTACCAGTAGTACACTCACATGTTCACATAGTAATACTTCCAATCGGCGTTAGGGTCATCTCCGTCTTGTAACCGACGTGCGTGTGATCCACTGGCGAGTAACTCGTATGTGCGATAATATCCAAAGCAGGGATAATATGCGCCCCGCGCACGACTGACTCTGGGTCAAGAAAGCCAAATGTGTCAGAAGGGTTCTCCTGGTTGAAAAACTGGAGCCTATGACGGCGCTTCTCATCCCACCCTGATGGATAATTGATGTCTCGACAAAACCAGTGCACAGATAGTACATCCATACGCGTAGGTGCAGAAAATGGCATGGACGGATCATCACGGTGTTGCAACATCACATGAAATATATGAATGACGCGCGCGTACCAATACGGATGGGTTTGCATATTTTCCTGTGAAAGAACCATGATGTCTGGTCTGGTGAGTGGATTTATGGTGTCTTGCTCTTGTCGCAGGTCGTAAGTCGTATAGTTGACCCGAAGCAGACTGTGGTGATACACAAAGTTGTCCTTGATGTTAATACATCGCCGATCATTCTCTGAGAAGTCGTGCTGACTCCTGTCGTACACCAGACCACGTGCTCGGGCTAGTAAGTGGTCCTAAATTCGAGGGATGAAATCCTGTTAACTTTGGTTAGGGTAGTTATTCTCCCATAAATTCGTCTTACCTCGAACACAGGATCATTATGATGTCTTCCCAACCATGCAGTGAGATCTTTCTTCTCATGGGACGACTCGGCTATGTGGTAATGCTCTGATGGAGAAGTGCGAGTACATCGTGGCTGTGGGTTGTCCTGCGTGTTGAGCCGATTGCGTGCCTCGTCAACCTTCCTGATGAAGCGCTCGATGGCCTCTTGGTTTGCAATACTTTGAACCATTGTATCTTTTTTTTCCTGATCATGGATATCGTCGCTTGCACCGATGGTGTTCAAGTTCTCCCTGGTATGATACAGTTAGCTGCTATGATGCTCAAAGAATATTACATACTATTTGTGTTGAGTAGTTGTCTGTAGTTCCATAGCACCATATTGTGTTTGGATAATTCCCGAGCGAGTAAACCTTGTAAGTTGACAAGTTCAAGCTCTTCCGCTTGGGTTTTGACACTGTTGTAGCTATTGAACGTCCTTTCCGCGCAGCTAGCGTGGCTGTGCGACAACCACGCACTGCATGTTCTTGTGGAACCTCAGTTGTGACATAATACTTACACGTCGTACACTGAAACCTGCGGATTGATTTGCCAAGATAGATAGTGGCTGCATCGAAGAATGTGAGAGTCTTCTCGGTGTGAAGACGGAGCTTAGCGAATGCGTGCCATGCTGCGAGGTCGAAGAGAAGGTCGAGAACAATGTTGTTATGCTGTGCTGGCAAGAGACCCTTGAAGACTGGCAGTGCACACTAGACTTCATCCTCAGTGGAATATTAAGTACAAGAAGATTTTTGCTACATGCCTGAAGAAGGTCTTCAAAGTCCCGTGCAGCCAGACACTTCATTGCTGAAGCGTTCTTGTGAAACTGACGAATTGTTCCTCGTCCAAATGGAGGAACCCTTCAGTACCTGTATGAAAGTTCAGTCAGAGTGAGAACCGACTTCATATGCAAATACCTGTAGTTCAGTTGTTGCACTGCAGTACCTCCTTCTGCATATAAGATTCGCATCAAGTGTATAAATACCCCCTTCCACACTCCCAATTCGAACTCGTGCAAAAGATCAATTACAAACAGACAGAAAAAATTAAAGTCTTGATCTGAAATTCGCTCCAAAAACGCATTCTAGAAACATAGTTAACTTTGTGTTAGGTCGTCGTGGAATCACCACATACATGGGTTGGTACAAATGATTCACTTGTAAAATGTCCTTGATACGATTACCACTGATACTGGCGCTGTGTTTGAAGATAAGCCTCTGAGCCCTGCGGATCTTCTTTTTTCGTGCTGTGTCATCGACCCAGAGCTTGGGTTGGCGCGTCATCATGTCAGTCGGGGTTCCCATGTTTGATACATCTTGTTTTTCGACCAAACAGCGCAGGCAAAGACACACCCCAAGAAATTTGATACATGCAACTAGTATTCTAGGATTTGAGATCAGATCAGTGCTAAACATCAGATTAAATAGTGACATGCAGTGGCAGTTGGCTTCCCACGTGTGTATTTAGACTGATTGCCAAAGAAAAGATACACAGGCCATAGAGATGCATCGCCAAAATTGGCAAGTTGTGTAGCGTCAGACCACAACATGAGTGGTATAATGATACGTTCGAGATCATCACCAGGGTCTCGGGGGAGGGAATGTACCTTTTGGTAAGCATCGAGGCACTCGGGAGAGGAATAAGCCTCGCCAAAGACTCTGATGGGATCGGAGGCAGGATCTGGTTGCCAGTATTCTTTGAATGGAATCAAGTGAAATGTGGATGTGACTGGGTCTTGCAATGTGGAGACGATGATATCAGTGATGTCATGATGATGCACCCCTTTAACCTCGAGCACAGGCACCAATGGGTCACGTTCACCAAGTGGCCATGTTGACTGTTCGTGGGGTAGTAATACTGATCCAGCTGATGTTTTCCAACCGTGATCAGCTTTGAATGGATTACAATCTGCATGAAGATACTTCTCGACAAGCTTTTCTCACGCTCGTGATTAAACGAGTGATGGAGTGATGGTTGAAACTGAGGGTCCTTGATGAATGACCATAGACGGTTTAATTCAGCGGCGGATTTCGCATTCGTTCCAGAATATTGCCAACACAGGAGGATACCTGCTGTCGGGCGACTGAATGCCGAGTATAGATTTTCATGTGTGACCTGGTGATCTGCTAGGCCATGAACTGCTGCTGCCATCAAAGGGTTATCATGTCCTGGAGAGTCTCGTGTGCCACCTGAGGTATCTAAAGTGGGCGCATCAACGAATGAATGGATATCGTCCTCTCCCTTGCATATATGGGATGGCCGAGTTGGATAGACATGAAAGAGGCCCATATCAGAGGGCTGTGTCCTATACTCGATAAGCGGAGGAGCAGATTGTTCTGGGTAAGACGAGTGGGCAGATAATTGCGGGCTGAGCAGAGGAGGAGAGGGGACGTGTCATAAACCACTACCAGTTGGTAGGTAGTCAATATATCTTGCGGGAAGACGCATAGGCTGCCCAGAACGAGCAGCAACCACAGGGGGGCGACCCGGAGGTGGAGACACAGGAATACCCTGTTCGAAAGCAGACCCTGAAGGTCCTGCTTCATTTCCTGGCTAGAGAAAGCGGAATCATTGCAATGGAAGCATGAATACCATCTGTTATTATGCACCAGATTACCTTCGAAGTCCATGGGATCACCTCCCAATGCAGCCATGTCTCGAGACTCAGATGATGAGCCCACTGGGAGAACTTGGAGATTAGTACTAGCATCCATGTCAGCCAAGGTGTCAGTCGATTCCTGGTGGTTTGGAGGGTGTAAATCCTCCGCATCAACTAGAGTCCTCTTTGGACGTTTCCGTGGGTGAACAAAGCTTGACTGAAGTTCCCGGTAAACTTGACATTTTGCTTTATGATTATAGAGATGCCTCTGGGTACCAAAGGTCTTTCGGCAGGTGAGGCACGAGTGGGTATCATCCATAAGGTTCTGAAGATTGAGTCAAACTGTAAACGGGCTCGAACGAGCTTATATTTCAAAGCTTGGAAGGAGATACAGAGGAACTTTGATATCTAAAAATTCCACCTACTGCCTGGAAAGGATAGTTGAGCAATGGAAAAGGTTAGAAAAAAGCCTACATACCTTCCAAATGTGAGGTGGTGGTCTATGAGGTGGATGGCACCACACTATCACTGTCGTGCCATCACGACCGATCAGCAAAATCCACAGAACATTCCCACAGTCTCCGGTTCCCGCCCTTATCTCCGTGCTCTTTTGCTGCTCTGGGTTGTTCTTCGACCACCATTATGCCAGCAATCCGAGGTGCCAGTGCTGCAGATTCCAACAACACAGATGAGATCGAACAGAATCAGGGCATTGCTAGCAAGAAAGGAAAAAAGACCAAGTAAGTACTATTACTACCACAGCTGATTAACTAAATATCCGGACCGGTCTTACAGGGACTCGGGAAAGGCCGACCCACATGAAATCTACAATGCAGCCGTGCACACCATTGCGCGCTGCATAGATCTTTGGTGTAACGTCGAGAGTGTAGTCAAGACCATGGACCTCCTTTGGGAAGACGAAGCAAGTAAAGCTGGTGAGTTGGACGAGGAAGACGCAGCAAGAATAGTGCGTGAACAGACTCTCAGCAAAATGTATGTGCTATGCCACAAATGGGGTTTCTGGTACTGACAAACTCATAGCTCGATTGAATCAAGGGAACAGACAACTCAGACGTACTACAAGATTGTTCAATTGGTGCCTGCTTTCCAGGCACTCGTTAACAACCCTGAAAAGAGAACTGAGGTGGAAATTATCTGCGGAAAAGTTCATTTCCACTGTCTATATGCGCATATATTGACCCTTTTTATTGTCTTTCACTAGATGAACACGACTATCAAGGCCACCTGGTCAAACGACACAACTTGCCTCAAGATCTGCATCCCTCAATATGCATTGCCAAACCCCTACAAACCTGCTTCCCTCGATCCACCTATCATCAATGCGAACGGGAGGGCCGAAATGGGCCTGAATTATCCCATCCTTCCTCGGTGGCTCTGTCCTGCGGACCAACTTGATCAATTCGATGAGAATCCCGAACAGTACGCATTTTATTATCACATTATCACCAACCCTTTTTCAATACCTTCCAGGGCATGCAAAGACCTTGCCTCCGGCACAATATGTATGGGACCACAAGACTTTCCCACCCTCTTTTGGTCTGGCGAAATGCCTGGTAAAGACTATGACCCAGAGGATATGCTCATTGGACTTTGTAAGAGTTACTTTCTCGTGCGGGTAAGTGTCATTGCTGGCCACAGATCACTACTTGACTTGGATTAGGTTGGACAACACATCTTCCTAGGCCCGTCAAGCTCCCTTGGGGGAGATACCCGTGCAACTCGTTCATGTAATGCCGTGTTGCATGGTATGACTACAGTTGAGGCCGAGCACATCGCATATATATGCATTCAGGTACGTTCTTATCATTATTTTGCTGCCCTGCTGACGGAACTCCCAGGCACATTTTGCAATTTCTTCCAGGAGTCAATGGAGTGAAACAGATGGGAACCTGAGCTACTTCAAAATGTATCGCAGTGTTATCGACTTTATCCAAGATTCCCCCGACACAAAATGGAGAGATGAATTGTTGAAATGGTGGAATAAGTACATTTTATTTACTCTCGAGATCCCGTCTTCAACTACTATTCAAAGGGAACTTTTTGGGGACGAGAGTGGCTGCGGTGTGACAAAGGTGCTCAAGAATGATGGGAGCTCAGGCTCGACAGTCCCCGCACAAATGAGTACAATGCAAAGACTGCAAGCTCAAATGAAGGCGCGTCTAGCTGCACCTGCACCTTCCCCTCAGGCTGTTATAGATCCATCTCTCATCTCCGAGTCTACACATTCACCATCCGACCCGCCCATAGATCCTTCACTCGTCTCCAAGTCTATGCACTCACCATCCGACCCACCCAACGAGCTCCCAGCAGCTCCGACACTGCCTAGTACCCGCCCTGACAGTACACCAGCGGTCATGGCCCAGGTGCCTTCTACGAGCACCTCCTCCTACTCCATGCCAGTGGCTCCACCTGCGGGTTTATCCACAGCTGCGCCCCTGCCGATTTTGTCAGCCAGTCCAGTCACACCACGTCCCACAGCGCCTGTGTCTCTGACTACAAATAGTCCACTGACAGAAATGGATGAAGAACTTCAGGAATGCCCGCTCACCCCAGTCACAAACAGGAAAGGAAAACAGACGAAGGTCATGAAAGGAAAGGCTAAAAGACCCGCTCCCGCCACAGATGAAGGAGAAACAGGTCATGCCAAGAAGTCCAGGCGCACCCGCGGCACCCGCACCTAGATGTGCGTATTTCTTGATGTCGCTACTGTCTCACTGACCTTTAGGTTAGTGGCTTCCGAGTCGTTCCATGATTGTTGTCTTGCTGGATCCACATACCACGCTGCTCATGGACATTTTCTGCACCATTTGATACTACCATGTCACTCGCATTCGCCTCATTCAAGTTATTGCACTCCCTGTCGGTCTTCATTGCTCGGGTGCTGGTCGTCATTAGTCTGCTTTCAATCGTTTGTCACTTATTTTGATCAGATGGATCAGATTGGGGTATCAGTAGATATGTTACACGGGAGTACTTAGTAATGTATTCGCTATGGTCTCACACACACAATATATTGTTTTGTACTCAGACGAGGAGATTGTTTGGTCATGTCCATCCCCACTGCTCTAATCGTTCTGCTGACTTCTATCCGACTTCAAACCTTTTCCGTATTCCAATATATATTCCACGTCCGGCAAGACAGCAAAACCCACATGTGCGGCCAATGTTTTGCCTGACACACATACGTATGGCTATATTTTCTTTCTACTATTTTTGTGATGCACTCGACTCGGACTCGCCGTGACTCGAGGCACAATGGGTCAGGTTGCGCTGACCGTGGATCTCGGCCACTGCAGACATGGCAAGCTGTTAGTATTAGTCTGCAGTGAAAGTTAATCCAACTTGAACACCATCGTCCTGTATATGATCACGCACCAGTCATGACAACAAAGGCCCGGAGTCCAAGTCGTTGTCATGTGGTGGGGTTGTTGTCATCATCGTGACACGTGGAGCCACTGCATACTAAGCTGTCAGTGCATTTGGGGACTCATCATGATCATGATGCGATGGGGTTGGGGAGCCGGAGCCTCGCACGGGTGCTGTGGAGTCGCTGCCCAGTGTTCAAGTTGTGGTGTGGTTGTGCCATGGTGGCATCAGTTATCAGGGGCACCGTCGACGAGTCGCCGTAGTACCAGTGTCGTGGTGATTGCGGTGTCGTTGTCTGAGTCAGCGTGGTGTAACCGTCACTACCTAGTACTACTACTACTAAATTTAGTCGGATAAAGTGACTTAGTATTCCTGGACTTCTAATTTTGTCGACAGCATCAGGATGGGAAATCCTCACAGCCCCAAGCTAACGCTATCTGGACCATTCTCTCCTCAATTCTTCGTTTTCCGTGCTACACGTCTTTCGAATGTTTGATTCTAAGCTGGTAAGAAAAAAATGAGTGGGTACTTTTGTTGATGAATGTATATTTGATGATCCAGATATCATTCGCAGATCCAGTCTCAGACGATGGTCTGGTTTGCAGCTCGGTCTGGCTACACTGCATGGCGCCGCGATTGGCTTCGATTGCCTCAAGCAGCTCGTCTTCGCGTTTCGCGACTCTGGATTGCTCCTTCAACATATCTAGTCCATATACGACCTGTTTGACCCATCTGACACGGCTCCGATGTGTCCGTATGACTTGGCGAGTCCTGCTGGGGTCCCGGGTAACTGACAGGTCTCAGTTTGAGTCATCCTCATCAACAGGGTGGGTTTACATAGTCTGTGAGCGATCTGGAGTGATTGTGAGGTGGTGTGGATTTCCCAGGTACGTCTCCAGTTGGCCCTTCAAGTTATACAGTTTGTACTGATTTGACGAGTGTTGCTCGTTGCGACATCCATCCAGCTTTCATTCCCATCGTATCCGACACCGTCGCCATCTTTTTTGCAGACCCAATTGCTCTCAACGACCCTCGACTTGTCCTGCAGGTCCAGTTGGTTTCCTGGCCCAGTTTCTTGACATAGCGGGTGACAGAATCTAAAGAGAGGGCAGGAATTGCCCAATGCTCAGCCGCTGCCAAAGATGGGCAAAGACAACTGAGGTGAGTGTAACCGGACTGAAGGTATATATACTGTGGGCGGAGGTATACTCGTGTTATGTTATCTGTAATATGGTAATGATGAACCTGAATGAAGGTTATAAAGTATAGAGTAGAATAAGCGAAGAGAGTCAAACGATTAAGCGAAACATGCCATAACACTTCTGGTGCTTCCGAGTCCGGAAGAGCGTGGGAAAAATACCGGAAGTGGTTCCGAAAAGGTGTAGATGCTTCCGAGGTCGGAAGCGTGGGAAAGTTCCGGAAACAGTTCTGGAAAGAGTGCTCCCGAGTTTGCTGCTTGGAAAGAGTACTTCCGGCAACAGAACTCGGAAGGCCCGAAAGTGTCCAACCTATGGTTGACCACTGTCAGCGGGCTTGTTTCAACGACGCACTTGTTCCCCTCGCGTCTATGGTGTATTAGGTGCTGTCTACAACATTTTTGCAGTCCTTAATACCCTCGATGACTTTCAGCACCTCCTGCGCACCCAGCCTCTTGCCCTCCACTGTGACATGGCGTGTAGGTCTTGTCAACAGCGCCATTCCTGTCGCCTCTAGTACGCTCTGACTCGCTGTGGACCCCGCCACCTGCATCGCCTGGGTCATCTGGAGCACTTCTAGGTGGGGTTTCTTCCACCCTGCTCCAATTGTTTGTGTTTGTGTTCTGACACGTTTAGCAGGTTCTTTGATCGCTTTCTAGCGTCCTCGTCGCGCTTGGACAATCCCATTGTGTCCGCTCTGACTGTGTTGAAGTTTGCGGACCTGTCTTGATGTGTGCACTGGGGATATACACGATCGTCAACTTGCGAAACACATCACCATCAACATATTCGGTAGGGAGCCGACCTGGGATGTTTGGCAGATGCAGCATGGATGGCTTAGGTACGTCACTCGTCGTGTGCTTGTACCGTCTCATTGCTTGTTGTGCCGTCTGTTCCGCCCTGCCTCTCATCGTGTCCAATGCCACTGTTGCCATCGCTCTGGGGCCACCAATCGCCCTCGATGTTTCTCGATGTCTCCTCTGGGTCCAATTGGCCCCCTGGTCTCCGATTTTGACCTGCCAGGTTCGTATCATCAACGCACTCGTTCCCCTCATTCCTGAGACATTCTAGAGCGCTGTGGGGGTGACCTGCCACAGCGGTTTTGTCACCTGGCTGGTCAGGCTGGTTAGGCACGGAAATGTTCTGGATCTTTGTCTTTAGGTGGACTTGTCCTACACTGCGTAGTAGAGATACAACTCGTATGTACTATGCACAAAGTAAACAGTTTAAATAAAGGCAACATATGGCACATTTGAGTGGTGACAAGACAGAGAACTTGAAGTTAAAGCTATGTGAGATCGACATCATTCGGCGAACTGAATGGTGGCTGCTCTGCACCAGTGGGTAAGTGTCAAGACCGTAACTTCTGCTCCGAGGGTACTCCGAAAGACTCGGAGGTACTTAGCGCTCGGGACTCGGCTTCACCGTATGTGGTGCGCCCTTGTCAATAAGTCCGGGTGTCCCAAAATTGGTCAGGGGTTGGAACGACGGAATGGTCGGGGACATCGGGGGACGTCGGGGGTGATCAGAAGGAGTCGGGCGTGAAGGGTGCAAGGTCTAGCGTCGAGCTAACCTGCGAGGGGACGAGGAGGAGACTTGTCGACTTCAGAGAGGGGAGATAGAATATCTTAGTTGATAATCAGACTAAAGTTATAAGGTGATAAAATTATGTTTATATACGAAGGGAGAACACTGCGGAAACCTCAAGAGGTTGCAGTGTTCCGAGGCGGAAAGCTGTCCCGGAGGACAACTCGGTACAAGAGCGTTCCCGAGTTGTGGGACTGCCATGGATAATACTAATTAGCGGAACTAGTTCGAATGGAGGTAAGTAAGGTACTAGAATGGACGGAGGTAATACAAGTGTCAAGCAAGCTCTGAGGTCTTGGAGCTGTGCTGGACCAAAGGTACTAGACTTATCTTGGGTGTGACAGACCAAGTCGGAACTTACTCGGAGTGCTCGGAAACGAGTCCAGTATACGGGATATGACAGTTAGGCATGTTATTCTGTTGGTTGGAGTCTGAGTGACTCACTGGATATACCCGCCAAAGAGTCCATTGGGTCCTCTCCCATTGCACATTCAAATGCGGGAGTATGTCCACTTTTCCGGATCACCAACCGGACATGCCCGGTAAGTCGGTCTGCAGCCTGCAGATTGTTCTGCGCCCTCTCCAAAGCCATGCGATTACATTGCAAGACGAGGGTGTTGTGGTGGACGATCTGGCAAGTGAGAATTTTGCGTGAGTGGGAAATACAACGGTCGGCCTGAGCTGCTTCCAATAAGAGGTATGCTTCCCTTGCACTGCATGGGGAAGGGACAGCAGGGAGCACGTCTTGGTGCTCCTTCCAAGAACCCGTTAGTAAATTAAATCTCATTAGGTGACACCGTTGAACTTACATCATAAGCTGAAGGTGTTGGCTCGTCATTGATCGAGTCTTCGCCAGCTCCAGAGGCTTTGTACAGGTGGGCGTGCGCCTGATCCACGTGGGAATCAACTGGATGGATGGTGTGTCCCATTTGCAGTTGTCGGTGCAGACTCGGACCTGAGGTTGCAGGTAGTGTTACAGTTTTTCTCCTCTCTCATCGTTTGTACTTGCTTTCCTTCGCTCACCATACCCACGTCCTCATGGGTATGTTCCGCTCGGACTGGATCCATTGTTTACTCGTCGTAGACACATTGAATCCCTCTTTCTTCGTCCTATGATCGTCTCGCACTGTTCCCAGTCTACTACCGGGGGAGACTTGTTCCTATCTTTGCTATCTCTTATCTCCTTATCATCGGACTTAGTTCTCCCTAACTGATTCTCTTA
Source organism: Xerocomellus amylosporus (assembly GCA_038090735.1). NCBI lineage: Eukaryota > Fungi > Basidiomycota > Agaricomycetes > Boletales > Boletaceae > Xerocomellus > Xerocomellus amylosporus. Next base: position 3,830 of record JBBPNE010000353.1, on the reverse strand, counting down.
TATCAGTTACGTGTTCCCAATTACTCACTGTTCCATAGGATTCTCCAATGTTCTCTGCTGACGCGGCCCTTAGTACTTATACTACGCCGTCTGTACTTTGTACTCTATTCTTGATCTACGCAATCTAGCGTTGACTTGCGTCCTTGGCCGTCTGCCTCGTCCTCAGTCTCCTCTGTCCCGTTGTCTTCTTGAGGCCTCTCAGTCCCTCAGAACTCTTGAGTCCTTAGACACTTCGAGGCCCTATCTTCGAGATGTAGCGACTCTTCGTGAGCTCCTCCTCGAAGTTAGCCCCTTGTCCCGCTTCGACGTTAGTCGACGTCTTGCGTAACAGGTAGTATACAACTTGAAGGATGGTAAACGGGAGAGATCGTGTGATTGTCGAGTATCATGAACGGGAATAGGTGGAATGATTCATCCGATGCGTTCTTTTCGAACGTTGGTTGGAGGGGAGGCTGGTTTTCTGGAGAGGGCTGAGGCTTGCTCATCCTCGAGGTGGTAGTCATAGTCGCACCTCGTTTTTTATTACCTTATTAGTTATGTACTATACATGAGGTGGTTGGTCCCTCACGTCATTTGTCATTGCGCCTTCTCTCTCTGCCAGCACGATGCCCAAGCCGTAAATGAATCGTGGGAGACTTAAGAAAATAAGGTGTCCACAGTGCGGAAAGAAATTTCATTCCGAGACAAATGTGCTGCAGCATATGAACCAACCTACGGGACTTTGCTTCACATCAAGCTGGCATGACAACCGCTCAAAATTGCTTTACCAGGTTCATGAAGATGATCTGCCCTTCGACCCTCATCTGGATCCACTCAACTTACCTCACCTTTCTGACTTCAATTCCGACATGGACATCGCGGATTCAACTCATCTTGATTCAGACCATCCCTTTCCACCTTCTGACTCGTGGAGCCCTGGTCACAATTGGTCGGGGGACATTGAAATGGATGTCGACGATACCTCAGATTTTCAATGATCACCTGCAGACTTCCATCCTGGCTGCGGCGGGTCTTTTCCGGGCGGTTTCACATTCATGGACCTCTTTTGGCAAGACACGCACTCGGAGGAAGCTCGCCCAATGTTTCGACCCGCTCTTTGCCATATCTGAGCCTAGCATCCTCAAGACACTCAACATTCAATCTGATTTTGGTTGGACGGCGGTAATACTTCCCAATATCTCCCAATATTTTCTCCCCCTCATCCCCCTCCTTGAACATTTACGACATGAACTTATCCTGCCCATCAAGCTGGAGAACGGCGTCGTCCAGACCAACTCAAGTTTCACCCACCAAATGTTTATCAATGCCATGGTCAAAACACTCGCCGAGCTCCCGGAGAGCAGCTGGAGACCCACCAGGAGGGAGGGGGGTGTCACCATCGTCGCAGAGACTCGCAGCAGCAGCAGCAGTGCCTCCAATACTGCAATGCTACCTCCATCCTCTGCTGTCCCGTCAGTTGCCCCCAGCATATATCTCTCTGACAAAACCCTTCCACGCCACTGCTCACTCCGGGCGGCAGGGACATCCTCAGGGAATGGCAGCGTCAAACATTCTCTGGACCCTGAGGAAAATACGTACGAATCTTGAGGGAAAAAATGTGCTCAGATGAAGTCCCGGCCTGCAGATGGGTTGGGTTCGGGTGCGTCTCAGATACCTGATCGCTCGCATACTCTAGTCCCACCGAAGCCGGCCGGCCCCTTCACAAAACTGCGGGAATTCTCCAGCGCACCTCGGTGAACACACAGATATTGAGAACTTTCATCTTCATCCCGTTGTAGTACGCACACAGCCTGTCTTACCACTGTACCACATTAGTTGTTGTGTATCGTCATGTTGAAATTGACTTGTGTGTGTGCGGACGTATTGTAACACACCTTTCCCACCAGCCATCAATGTTGAAAATCACCCCAGCAGTCTCAGCAAACTTCATCCTCTCTGCCCCCATACGATGCCGATGGCCAACAAGCGCAAAATTATCTATGAGGACGAAGAGGATGAGGACGTCGGAGACAACAACGGTAGCTTGCTTGCCAAGGGATCCCATGTGTTGGACACAACAGGAGCACAATCTGGTGTGTGCGCTACCATTCGCGATTGTCAAACACATGCTTTTCCACTAAGGAAGGTCGGAGGTAGGAGTCATCGAGAATCCTCGGGGTGTGAGAACTCTCGGAGACAGAGAGAGTGGGGGAGTGAATGCCAACTTTGGAACCGCGGAGTTGGGCTTGTCCGAGGGACTTCGGCTGCAGCGCATGTACTGCGCCTAGTTCAAGTTACGGTGTCCCTAATTTCTATTGTCGTTCTGAAGTCTACCGGGGGAGAGTGCAGAAGTCCGAGGCGTGCCAGCACAGCAACACCAAAGATATCCGAATAAGCTCCGAGGCTTGGAGGTGGTAGACGTTGAGTGGCTGCGGAGATGCAGCACACTCGGAGGTGAGTCAATGTCGGACTCGGGTCGGGGGGTTGGGGATGACGGAAGATAGAGGGAACAGAGGAGGATGGCGAGTAAAGGTTCGGACGCGTCTAGTGAAGACTTGAAAGGGTTTCGATGGAGGTCTCGTGTGGGAGCATAGAGGGGGAGTGGATTCATAAGAAGCAATGAGTACAAGTAAGCAAGTAATAAAGTAATAATCGGACTGAGGTTTACTAACTAAGTGTACAGTACTTATAGTAATGGTACAGTAGTACACTGCAAAAGTCCGAAAGTGGCGTCTTGGAGGTAAGCTCGTACCGAGCTACGGATAGGTACAATAACCAAGTTGGAGGCAGTGTCTCGGAGGTCCAAAGGTTGTGTGTGGCATAGGCACCAGATCTAGGGCTAAGTATACAAGTGGGGATAATACAGGTAGGGAATGGAACTACACTAATGGGGCAGCATAGGATTATACCTGTGCAAGGGTCCGAGAGTCCCAAAGTCCGAGAGTCGGGGTTGAGACCGAGACTATAGGGTAGGAGTGAGGTCGGAAAGGTCGGAGAGGGGTCGGAAAGGTCAGAATAGGTTTGAGTGGACTTGGTGGAATTCCGGGATATGACAGCGATATTAGTTGACTCACACTGTAGCTAAAGCCGTCGATGAACCGGCTGGAAAATAACACTCTGGGCGTACTGGGAAAGGTAGTGGGGGGCGTTTAATGCAATTGAGGACTCTTGTCATGTCCCGAAATGCCACCAAGTCCACTCAACCCTATTCCGACCTTTCCGACCCCTTTCCGATCTTTCTGACCCCTGTCTGACCTTTCTGACCTCACTCCTACCCTATAGTCTCGGTGTCAAACCCCGACTCTCAGACTCTCGGACACTCGGACCCTCACACAGGTATAATCCTATGCCCCCCCATTAGTGTAGTTCCATTCCCTACCTGTATTATCTCCACTTGTATACTTCGCCCTAGATCTGGTGCCTATGCCACACGCAACCTTTGGACCTCCGAGACACTGCCTCCGACTCGGTTATTGTACCTATCCATAGCTCGGTACGAGCTTACCTCCAAGACGCCACTTTCGGACTTTTGCAGTGCACTACCATTACTATAAGTACTGTACACTTAGTTAGTAAACCTCAGTCCGATTATTACTTTGTTACTTGCTTACTTGTACTCATTGCTTCTTACAAATCCACTCCTCCTCTATGCTCCCACACGAGACCTCCGTCAAAACCCTTTCAAGTCTTCACTAGACACATCTGAACCTTTCCTCGCCGTCATCCTCTGTTCCCTCTATCTTCCGTCATCCCCAACCCCCCGACCCGAGTCCGACATTGACTCACCTCCGAGTGTGCTGCATCTCCGCAGCCACTCAACGTCTACCACCTCCAAGCCTCGGAGCTTATTC
>JBBPNE010000352.1:0-25610 GCA_038090735.1 Xerocomellus amylosporus | reverse complement strand
CAAGAATCTATTAAATATCTGATTGCGGTAGAACATCGATAAGGTCATCGCACATTAAGTGATACCCCCAATTGATTCCTTCCATGGAACAATCGGATCGCGGCCGAAGATGCCTCTTGCCAAAGGTGTATGTTGAAGTTTGGGCGTTGGGAGTTTGAACACCAAGCCATGTGATTTGGTTCCTACAGATCAGTGGGAATCGTCACTTAACCGCTGCCAATTCCTGACAAACCCTTTCACTCACCAACTAAATCATATCAGCAAAGCGTCTTGACAGGAAATTGGACGATCAAAAATTTGGATGTATGTGCCTCGTGGTGGTCCATGTGGACCTACTTAAGAGGGACGCAAGCCCCGCCTTGGATCAACTTGAAACTGAGCGAAATAGTGATCGACAAGCTGATATTTGACGGACCTCATCAGGTTGCCAAAGGCGCTGGAACTAATTGTATTCCGGTAGGATCATCTCTCGAAACAGGGCTTAGACAAAAGGTGGACACGGAGGCGCAAGCAGCGGGGGACCGTCAATGCCTTTTCCTTGTCGACCTCCGGGTTGGGTTTGGCAAGCACGCCATGTGGAAGGGCAGTTGGCGTTGAATCTCTGACGCAGGATGGAGGAGTCAGGGAATTAATTGGCGGAGTATCCGTTTGCCGTTTTGCGGGAGGTTGGATGCAGAGCGCAGAGCTAAATTTGATAACGGGAAAAAGATAACTAATCGATCCTTGGACTGAGACTCGAATATTACTACATACTTGCTTCGATTGCTTCTCATGTTTTTGAGATAATCATCTTGCAAACATGCTCCATCAGATTCGTGGACTCAAAGTACGGTAGCGTTCATACCACACAATTCGATTCGATACGATGCAGGAAAACTTAACGCAGCCCCGTACGTTCTTCTGAAACTCCTTCAACATACAATTACAATGCTTTGCTCGATACATCCCCATGAGCTTCAGGCGACGCCCTACTCATTCAAAATGGGAATGAAGTGCCACTTCTGGTTTGGCAGCGGAATCTCGAGGATGCCGAGAGTGACCTATCGCATAAACGAGTGAGCAGCTGTAAGTAGTCATCAATGGACCTCCCCTACAGGTTGCTTGGGTGCGGGATTGTTTACAGTCCAGCCTCTGGTCGGCCAAATGCCGCTGGGCACCTCGATCCTGCCGTATTTTAGTTTGGATGTTAGCAACAATGTGCTACAGAAAAATGTAGATAGGCACTGACGTGTAGGATCGGTCAGACTGTGGTACAATGGCCCAGTGAAAAGCAGGTGGCTTTTCACTTCCGACAAGCTTCCCATCCTCGTCTTTGATGTACACAACACGTTCGGGATTTTCCAGGACTAAAGTATAGTTTCGATCTGGTAACCTCGTGACGGTCCACTGTAAGAGAGCGAGGCACCAATCAACACATCATCACATCGTATAAAAGAAGACAAAAGTGTCAATGAACACCGGGAGTTGAATGAATGTCACGAGCATAGTTGGCGCTGAACGAAAACCAATGGACTTACAATATGGTCGCTGCCATCTACGACGACCGGTACTGGCGCATCACCGGCAATATCAACGCCGACAAGTGGCTTACGACCCACAGCGAGTTGGATGACATATTTCCCGCTTAGAAGATCGCTCATCACTTTATAGTCAGGGGAGATGATGTGTGAGATTGGGATATGGGTTGCTGGGTGCAAATGGTGCGGATAGGCCCCAGCTTTATATGTTCGTTTGCGCGGCAGTGCAGCTTCGACCAATTATTGTGTACTCCTGCCACCTCCCAACTACACCCCGTCATGAAAGCAAAACTTGATTGGCGGAGCAGCACATAAAATTCGAGGGTGCTTATGCGGTAATGTCGATATCCGGCTTGTAGTGGCGTTCAGTTGTATGAGATCCCCAACGAGGTAGCCCGCTTCGGGGATATAACGCGGGGCTTCAGAGAAATAGGAACGGGCTTAACAGTCACCCGATGAGTCGTGATCTGCTCTTGCTCGGCATCCATGCGATAATCTATTAAATATCTGATTGCGATGGAACATCGATAAGGTCATCGCACATTCAGTGATAGGATCCTTGATTCCTTCCATAGAATAAGGATCGCGGCCAAAGGTGCCTCGTGCCAAAGGTGTACGTTTGAAGTTCGGGCGTTTGGAGTTCGAACACCAAGCCGCGTGATCTGGTTCTCACAGATGTGGGAATCCTCACCGCTGCCAATTAATTCATTTCAGAAAAGCGTCTTGCACAGGAAGTTGGACGATACCAAAAATATGGATGTATGTGCCTCGTGGTGTGGAGTGGATATCCGCTGCGTGGTTCACCTGTCTTCGGGGGATCAAGATACCTCCATGTTACCTCGAGTACATCACAAAGCCAACGGCTTTCATGTGACGCTCAGCAACCGAAAAAGCCTCGAATCAATGAAGTGCTCGCGAGACTGATGCCAAATCCGGATCGTTTTCCAATTCTACGCTTACCTCAGCATTGTGAGCTCCTGAGACTCAAATCTTTGGACTGATGCTTTGCTTTCTTAGACCTGTGGTACGCGACGTGTACATGCAAGAGATATGTGTGTACAAAGTATGTGACTGATCGAGTACGACAGAAACACGGGATGGATAAGCGCGTAGCGCTTCGGCCCAGAGGACGCCCGATGGGCAGGTGAAAGAGCTGCGAGGGTGGGTGGGCACCCTCGCAAAAACTGCCGTGTAGGCGCCGCTATCCGGACCCAGAGGGAAGGAGAGCTGCGAGGGAGCCGACTTGCCAGCCGGCGCTCTGGGAGTGGTGCGGTGGGTGCGACGAAGCTCGCGGTCGAGCTGCGCTGGAGGCAGAGCCCGTGCGAGGAGCTCAAGAGAAAGAGGCGTGGTCGCTACCTCGCATGCTGGCCCGAAGATCTTGCGTTGTGGCTGCGCTCGTGCCTCGCTACGCCACAACGCGCTCAACCATCTTTCTCTAGCGACGATACCGATGAAAAGGATGTTTCACATTCTCTGATCATCGGACCACCTGAACTAGTCGATAAACTATACTGGAGTGTATGCGACACTCATAGAGACGATTTCCGGGTCACTCTATGCGGCTCTCCGTGCGCTCGCCCTATCATGTATCCGGGACACTTGCACCCAAATATACACAAGGAGAGCGCTGTTGCGCGCTTCACGATCTAGAAGACGCCAGGAGAGATTAAATCTCGACGCCCCCGGCCTTATCTATTATTATCATACGTGTTGAGAAACAGTCCGTCATGTCAAACATCACTTTCCGGAGGAAGTGGAGGGCTAATTTGTGAGGGCAGTTCTCTCTCGACGTCCTTTCTGCTTGATGGCACATCTACAGAACACCTCGCGAGGATTCAAGGTGTGACAAAGAGCTGTAGCGTGCCGGTGGTGCTGATGCATTTCCCGCGGGGACGTTGGGGCGAACAGGGACTACGACATCGTCCCTCTTCCGGTAGGTTCGTCTCCGCCATCAAAACAGACCTCGGATCAAAGGTGGATGCGATTGCACGTGGCCTAATGGCCGTCGATCCCGAGTTGGGTATAGCAAGCATTTCATGTAAAGGGGTAGTTGGCGCTGATCCGGGAGATTCCGGGACGGTGATGGTGGAGGAGTCAGGGAATTCACTTGGGTATCCGTTACTGATGAAGGGTGTAAGAAGTCGGTGTTGAGGGGCGGATGTGGAGCGACTTGGCAGCAAAAAGCGGGGTTCAACGACGGGAGCAAGATAACTACTGATCTGTCGGCCCGAATGCTTGCTTCTCAGTTTTTATCTCGCTGTGAGAATCATTCACATGTAACGTGCTCGATCAAACTCGTGGACTCACCTAGTTTCCAAGTTGAATATGATTCGCAGCAGTTCACTCTCTGAAGCACGGTAGCGTTCACACTATACATTTCGATTCGGTACAATACACGACAACTGAACGAAGCCTCGTACGTTCTTCTGAAACTCCTTCAACATACAATTACAGTGCTTTGCTCGATACATCCCCATGAGCTTCAGGCGACGCTCTACTCATTAAACGGGAAGGAAGTGCCACAGCTGGTTTGGCAGCGGAATCTCGAGGATGCCGAGAGTGACCTATCGCATAAACGGGTGAGCAGCTATAAGTAGTCATCAATGGACCTCCCCTACGGGTTCCTTGGGTTCGGGATTGTTTACAGTCCAGCCTCTGGTCGGAAAAATGCCGCTGGGTACCTCGATCCTGCCGTATTTTAGTTTGGATGTTAGCAACAATGTGCTACAGAAAAATGTAGCTAGGCACTGACGTGTAAGCTCGGTCAGGCTGTGTTACAATGGCCCAGTGAAAAGCAGGTGGCGTTTCACTTCCGACAAGCTTCCCATCCTCGTCTTTGATGTACACAACGCGTTCGGGATTTTCCAGGACTAAAGAATATTTTCGGTCTGACTCGGATACCTTCTTGACAGTCCACTGTAAGAGAGCGAGGCACCAATCAACACATCATTACATTGTATAAGAAAAGAAGACAGAAGTGTCAATGAACACCGGGAATTGAACGGATGTCACCAGCGCAGTTGGCGCTGAACGAAAACCAATGGACTTACAATATGGTCGTTGCCATCTACGATGACCGGTACTGGCGCATCACCGGCAAGATCAACGCCGACAAGTGGCTTACGACTCGCAACAAGTTGGATGAGATATTTCCCGCTTTGAAGATCGCTCATCGCTTTATAGTCAGGGGAGATGGTGTGTGAGATTGGGATATGGGTTTCTGCGTGTGGATAGGCCCCAGCTTTATATGTTCGTTTGCGTGGCAGTGCAGCCTCGACCGATTGCGTACTCCTGCCACCTCCCAATTGCACCCCATAGCAAAGCTTGATCGATCGGATAAGCACATAAAATTCGAGGGTGCTTATGCAGTGATGTTGATATCTGGCTGGTAGTGGCGTTCATTGATGAGTCAGTTGTATGAGATCCCCAACGAGGTGGTTGATTCAGAGAATAATGGATGGACTTCGAATGCCTCGTAATCGTTAGCCTGGTGTTGCCCCTCACGTCAGGCCGTAAGGCATAGCCCACTTTGGGGATATAACGCAGGGCCTTAGAGCAATAGGAATGGGCTTGACAGTCACCGATGAGTCGTGATCTGCTCTTGCTCGGCACCCATGCGACAATATCTGATTGCGATGGAACATCGATAAGGTCATCGCACTTTCAATGATAAGATCCTTGATTCCTTCCATGGAATAAGGGTTGCGGCCAAAGATGCCTCGTGCCAAAGGTATACGTTGAAGTTCGGGTGTTTGGAGTTCGAACACCAAGGAGTGTGATCTGGTTCTCACAGATGTGGGAATCCTCACCGCTGTCAATTAACTCATTTCAGAAAAACGTCTTGAACAGGAAGTTGGACGATACCAAAAATACGGACGTATGTGCCTCGTGGTGTGGAGTGGACCTCCGCTGCGTGGTTCACCTGTCTTCATTTCGCTGGCACACAAAAATGGGGTCAACCAACTCGAAGCCTCGCCTTGGATCCAACTGGGCGAAATAGTGATTGACAAGACGACCCTTATCAGGTGTCCAAAGACACCGAAACCAATTGCGGTTCTAGGGCGCGCGATGGATTCAGGATGATAACCTGCCTTGAGAATGTGACCGGAAACAACTCCAAACGCTGCTGAAAAAGGAAAGTAGTATCGATGTTTCGCCCAAGATCTTGTACGTCTCACCATTCTTGCGTGCTTCATGGAGACCTACACGAAAAAATGAGGTCATTGAACGCCACATGACGACAAAACTTTATGCATACCTTCTATCTGCTGCGAGCAATGATCACGATTGTGGGCTCGAGTTGCACGCCTGCTTGGCAGGCGCTTTCCACCCACGATATAAGATTAAAAATAATACACAACGCGGGCAGGCCTATTATATTTAAGTAAATACTTACTCCTCATAAAAGCGCTAGCCACGCTTGAAGCAACTTGGGAAAGCTAGCTGGGCGTTCCGAGGCCAGTCACAGGGTCCCAGCCGATTGTGGCATTGAATCTGTTGGTCCCGCATCCTGGATTGCGTCCCATGGTGATATGGTTGAAGGCGCAAGCAAACTGAGGGGAATAAATCTACAGGAAAAGTCTCGTCATGATGTGCAGTGTTCGCTGGGGCAAGATTTCACGCACCGTCGGTTTAATGAATCTGATACGGTCGATTTGCCGGCCGCAATACGAGCATCGTTGATCATGGTAAAGATTGCGCCGCTGACTGGAGTGGAGCAAGACGTTCCAGAGGCGAGCTCAAATTTGCCGATGACCTGGAGGAATGTGAGCCTGATGTTTTACCCAGGTAGATACTTATAGCCAACATACAGTAACGACACAGTTCACTCTGTTAACGGACATGTCGAATAAGGCACGGGACTTGAAAAAAAGAGGTTGCCAGCAACACCATTGTCGCCGGAGCTGTAGAGGATGTTGATACCCATCAGACCAAGTTTGGCATACTTAGCAGCATAAAACGGCGAGACGTTGACTTCCGTATGCGAGTACGAGGTGGAAATGATATTTGCGGGCGCAATGGCTCCGCATGCCTCAGGACCTGGATCGGGGGTATGTGAATCGGGAAGTAAATTTAAATATGCACTGACGTTCGTGTCCACGGCCATATGGATCAGGATAAACAGTGCCTCCACGGCTGTCGTCACCACCCACGAAGGTGCAGTAAGAAGTATCGAGGACATCAAGGAAGTTGTTAAATGAGGCACCCGGGAAACGACATCAGCTCCAATGTAACATCTGATATCTTAGTGACTAACCCTTCGCCATATCACCAACTTGGTACAAAGTCACCGTTTACGATGGCACGACGAGGCCCATACCATATTGAAGTCAAGGTCGGATTTACTGTTGTAGCTGGAGTCCTGATAGCGTAGCCTGAGCAGGAGGTGAGACCAATATATAATTTTGTAAAGTGTTCACCCTTACCTCCGTCAATTGAAACCGACATTCCGTATAGGCTGGGGGGAAGTTTGCGTCCAGATCAGTCTGAAGGTAAGCCTGTGGAGTGTACTCTACTGTCATCGATGCGAACCTCAGCTGGATATGGTATGGGATCAATTATTCGCTCACCGACCCCGTAGCTGTTTGATCCGATCACCCTCGTGGTGTAACTTGGTCCATAGAGCGCGCGCAACCAGTCAAGCACAGCTTGCAACTGTCGAGCGGTTTGTCCAACCCCCACACCTGGTTGACCGATGGAACGAACAGGTTGATCACGAGGGTGACAAAGCCCACGTGAGGACAATGTGTGCAGGAAGATGGTAAGCGTCACATGCTATACATTCAATCATCAGCACCGTGTCAAATGCAACTTCTGAAATCTACCAATCAACGTGCACCTTGCTTGAGCTGTGACTGTAGAGGCTGTACTCTGTCCGAAGGAGACGCTCTGCCTCCTCGACAGTGGCAGTTACTTCGATCCAACCCTTGCTCGACGTCAACCGGATGCGGCCACTCTCGACGCCGCTCTCAGCTGTCTCCACCGTCTCGTCGCTAGGTGCGAACATCTTGAGGACATCACCCGCCGATCAGTATTTTCCGTATTTCTCGGACTCGGGGTGTGACACCTCCACGAGGCACTTGGGTGCGCTTATCATGGAGGGTGGAAGGAGAGAGCACGGGTTCCGCAGCGACGAGGAGACCGAGAAAAAGGACGACGAATGAAAGGAGGGACCTCATGACTGCAACAGCCGCCCCGACACCATACTGCAATCTCGGAGAGGAATTTATGGGATGAACGGTGGGACGAAAAAATATTCAGCACAGTACTGTTGTCCATTGACAAGATAGGTTTGGGTGCCCCATGGGAGTTTCATGCATATGAAGAATGCGTATTTCATGGCGGACGGTGTTTCACATCCTTGACGACAGTGAGAGCTCGGTGGTGAGCAACAATGTACTGAAGAGTTGCGTCTGAGCCTCTGCCCTCTCTGAGCCGCTTATGTAAGCCCGTGTTAGAGTGACTATGGCCCAAGTTCGCCAAATCGCACGGCATTCCCAACCAATGCATGAAGAACCCGCGTTTTCGATAGTTGCAACGATAACAAGCTCGTGAACATCATGATGCATCACCATCACACCCTCGCTTCGCTACCCAGCACGAAACGGCCGCGAGTGTTGGTGCGTGTGCTACCCGTGCTTTTGGTGATGACGATGATGCACTGCCTGTGGTGGAAAATCAATTGCTTGACAATCAGTTTACAAAGCGTTACTCAGTCAGCTTTTGGATGGCGCTCGGAGCTCCCCCTCACAAATGGGTGTTATGACTCACCTTGTTACTACAGTTCTGTCACACTGTGGGTAGGAACTTCCATCCAGTCCGTGACTCTGTGCGCGGTGTCCGTGGATCCACATATGTATGTTTTCTTCTGTGCTAATTTAACCACATGACAGGCCCAACGCCAACTCGATCTCGCACCGACTGGCAGCCTCCGAGCGCATCGAAGAGAGGACAATGCTGTCGAAGACTCGAACCACTACCCTTTTTGTACTGATGGACAACATGATCTGCAATAACGTCGTAGTGTGACACTCACTCATAATCTCCGTTGCGTTGCTGCGCGTTTTCGAGTTTGAGGCGGATGCTGTCTCGCTTCGTGAGGCGTGCAACAATGCCTTGGGTGACGCGGGGCTGATTTCGGCCCGATCATTTGTTTACTGACTCATGCTGATTGCGTCGTGACTTGTATGAGACAACAATTTGTGCCACGTCGCCTCTGGGATGGCAGGACTACGCGTGTCGTACAGTGTGGTGTTGCGTGTCTCGGCTTATTCTACTGATACCCTGTGGGCGATTTTGAACGTCGCGAGTTCTGTCGAACATAGTGAGGATCTAACGTCGCAGAACACTGGTCGACCGATTGCCCTGCTGCCGATCGTCCTTTGAGCCTCCCTTGGCTGCATTAGATCGTCTTACTGTCTCGAGCATGGGTGGACAGGTGCCGTAGCGGGTCCTGTCACGGCTTTCCTCACAATGGCGTATGTCAACTAGTAACTGATTGTGGCATCGTAGCCGACTCGGGTGGCAAGCCTCGACCCCGGGCCGCCTTTGTGCCGTGTGGCAGGGACTACGTTAGCCGGTTGCCTGATCAGTGGTGCCTGGCGAGTTCGTGCCAACGTTTCACTATGCACTACAAGATATGTCAATGGCCCGGATCAGCATGCCAGATAGTGTATATATTTCAAACTTTCTCTTTCAGCTCGCATCCCGTTTCTCCAACGTTGAAGGCCCCCCTCGGAGGTGAACACGTTTGACACAGAGAAGATTCAAGAGACCCGGCTTCAAGTTGCGCATATATGGCTACAACGACCCAGAACGACGCGCCTGTCAGAGAGGCACGACCGGGTGCATCGTGGAAAGACCAGGAAGAACATGTCTTGCCCAAGAACCGGTTGCGTATCGTGTTCTTGGGCCTGATGTGCTGCGAGTTCTTGTCTGCTCTCGACCAGGTGAGTCCGAAAGCAGTGATATCGCTCTCGGGCGGGTTCTGAACGGTGGCCATGATAGACGATCGTTGCGACTGCACTTCCGACGATCGTGGCCGAGCTCGGAGGTGGAAACAGCTATAGCTGGGTGGGCAGGTACGTTGTGTCATGCTCGCGTCGTGTGCAGGTATTTATCGGGATTTTTGCAGTGCATACATGCTCGCTGCAGGTGCCCTTGGCCCCCTATACGGAAAACTGTCAGACATGTTCGGTAAGGATAACCCCACATCGCCCTCACCTCGCCTGACCCCGTACTAGGGCGCAAGCCAATTCTTTACTCGTCCATACTCATCTTTTTGGTATGTGCTCCAACTTCGTATGTCCTTTAGGTGCTTATCTGCCTATTTTCAGTTCGGTTCCGCAATGTGCGGAGCGGCGCAGAATATGACTTGGTTGATCGTGTGCAGAGCCGTCCAGGGCATCGGAGGCGGTGGGATCATGCAGCTCGTGGTCATTACCATTTCTGACATCGTGCCATTGAAAGAGTGTGTGAAAGAGTCTTGTCCTCCCCTATCTCACTGACAGTCATTCAGTCGAGGTTGGTACGGTGGGTTTCTCGGTGCTACGTATGCCTTGGCAAGGTAAAATATTTCCTATCCTAACCGTGCATCTTCGCTCACAAACAATTTCGACAGCGTCATGGGACCGCTTCTCGGGGGTGTGAGTTTTGTGCCTTTTGTTCATCTTGCCGTCTGCTCACACGTCATCAAGACATTTGCGCAACACGTCTCTTGGAGATGGTGTTTCTTCATCAACTTGTACGCTGTCCCCGTTCGTCCGGATGCATATTGTCGCACTGACAGTCGTCTCCAGGCCAACTGGCGGTGTTGCAGCGGCTATTCTCTTCACTTTCCTCAATCTTAACCCCCATCAAAAACGCCCGATCCGGGACCACCTTGCCGAACTTGATTTTATCGGACTCGTTTGTTTCGTTGCAGGCATCGTCTGCTTGCTTATCGGCTTTGACTTTAGTCAAACAACATGTGAGTTTGAAATCTGACCGCCGTGGTGTTGCGATGAGGGTTAATGATCTGGTCTCTCAAGGGTCGGACGCAAAGACGATCGCTCTGCTTGTTATTGGAGTCGTTTTGCTCATCGCCGGTGGTATCAATGAAATGTTCACGAAGCGCTCCGCAATTATCCCTGCACGTTTGTTCAAAGTGAGCTGCCATTCTGGCTGGTCTACAATGTACTCAACAGGATGTTAAAGACTCGCACCACTGGCATCATTCTCGTCGCTGTTTTCGTTCATGCATTCATCGTATTTGGACTCTCGTAGTGAGTGATGAAACTCAAACACCACGACTTTCAACTGAATTTAACACCTAGTTACCTGTCCTTGTTTTACCAAGGTTGGTCTTCCCTTTTATTATACAAGCACGAGAATTGATTTTCCTAGTGCTCGGAGCATCCGCCACTGGTGCTGGAGTCAAGTATGCATCATACACTTTCCTTTCCTTTTGTTGACTCACGTTGTGTACACAGATTGCTCGCTTTCTCACTTGGAATTTCCTTCATGTCTATTGTTTCCGGAGCGGTCATGTCGAAGACAGGGAGATATCGTCCAACTATATGGATGGCGTTCGTCGCGATGACGCTCGGCATGGGTCTCATGATCATGATGGATTATACATCAAGCCCGCATGTATTTCCCATCTATGAGCCCTTGTTAACATGCTTACCCAATCTATAGCGCGAGACAAGAAATTTTCCCTCTCATCACAGCCCTTGGATTAGGCTGCATGTTCCAAGCGCCAATATTGGCTCTCCAAGCGGCGATGCCCATAAAGGACATGGCTACCGCCTCGAGCGGTCTCTTGTTCATTCGGTAAGCTCGTTATAGCGCCAAGTCATTGAACTCTGCTAAAGCATCGATATTTTCAGGAGCGCCGGAGCCGCTGTCGGAATTGCTATCGGCGAGGCTATCATCGCAAGCGTCCTTCCTCAGAAACTTGCGAGCATCCCCAATTTCGCCAGCCTCGGTCTTGGCACTACGATTGCTGAACTCAACGATAGCATTGGCCTGGTCCATTTAATTCCTGTGAGAAAAGGCACTTCGTTATCCGGTCGAGTTGGTGCTCACATACATTCGCATCAGGACGTGACCCTTCGCAATGCGGTGTTGCACGCGTGGTCGGAAGCGATTGGCACGATATGGACCGTGTTCACGCCCATGTCTGGTTTTGCACTGATTCTGACGTTGTTCTTGCGCGAGTATTCGCTGGATCGGAAGACCGTGCGGAGTGGCGAAGCCAAGACGCCCGGAGACCCTGAGAGAGGTGCAGTGCCGAACGACAAAGGAGATCTCCAAGGACCGAAGCATTTGGACGACGATCCTGAGATGACCCCGACGAATACCGTTGCGTATCACGAGGAGAAGCCAGCAACGGACAAGGGGAAAGTGGAGGCATAACGTCGCACACGGACACCATGATCATGGCACACGATAGATTCGACCAACGCAGAGATATCCCTTGATAGTGTAACGACGGCGTATTATGGACACGTTGGCAAGGCGTATATAGTTCACGTCTTTTCGGGAGCAGTTTTTGAATGATAAATTATCGAGTCGAGTATCTATGTACCTGAATAGCAGAAACCTTGTTTGGGAGTAGCTTCATTATTCCGGACTTGTATGGGCCAGAATTTCCATGTGAGTATTATTCATAGTGGTGGCGTGTTTATAGAAAGCACGACTGTCAGGTGCTCACTTTTGCGGTCCGAAGCGCTTCCTTTGCAGTCGGTTTTTTCTAGTGTGGTTACATGGGTTGCGGGGGCACGGGACACTCAGTCGAAGATCTAATTAAATATCTGATTCCAACGGAACCTCGAATAAGATCATCACACCTTCGACGATACCCCGGCTGGTTGTGGAATCGTCGCCGAGGTCGCGTCCAAATATGCTTCCTGGGAATGATCAATACGTCATGCCAAAGGTATACGTTGAAGTTGGAGCGTCCGAACAAGTACTACTGTCAATGAGCCACGTAATTTCGTTCTGACATACATTGGGAATCGCCGCTCCACCGCTGCCAATTGCTGACAACCCTCACCGATTAAATCTTCAGAAAGGTGTCTTGACGGAAATTGAACGAAACTATATATATAAATTGTGGTTCTAGTACCTCGTGGTGTGGAGAGGACCGTAGTACGAGGGACCTGTCGCGCGGTTGTCTTCATGGAGACGAAAATATTCACCAAGAGAGTAATTGCAGCTCTGTGATGCAATGGATTTTGAACGAGGTGGCCTGCGTTGAGAACATGGCAAGCTTGGAGCAACGTGAGCACTTGCGCATGAACGGAAGCTGGCATCTCCCCATTGAGCGCGTGCACAGCATGCTAAGTATGGTTGGTCCTTCCTTCGTCTTCTACGTATTTTCTTGCATCCCTTTCCGTCCCTTGTCTAAAGAAAGCCAGGAATTAAAAGGTATTATACAAGCGAGCAGTGAAAGTGAAAGTCGGATTACAAGTTCCCCTTGCGTCTCGACGTTTTTCCGAGGGGTCGAGAAGAAACAGCACGATCACGTATATATCGCCCCCAGTTACGACCGGCCAAAGTAACACAGAGGTCGTGCCACTGCGCACCGACTCTGTAATTCAACTCAGGACGCATTCACGCTGATCAGCTCGTATGCCTCAAACTAATGTCGTGTAAGTACTTCCTACTCTACATGTTTGACACTGCTCAGTCAAACAATATCATTCTCCCTCCGTGGTCCTGCACCTCAAATTCAAACACATACTAAGAGCGGAGACAATGATACTGAATGCTTCAAGTACTCCCAATATGGTAAGCCGAATTACAAGACCCAGCGTTCAACATTTGAACGTCATAAGGTATTAGTTGTGTAATCATTCCTCGGACGCATTTTCGGACGCGACCACGACCCGATTATTCCTAGGACACTATTCTTCCATGGAATGAATCACTTCGGGTGTCACCGAATGTGTGACGGCCCTATTCAAGGTTCCGTCGTAGAGTTTCGGCTCGGTTCAGCAAGGCTAGAGCATGATGCTATCAAACCTTTTCTCTCGAGCCACCCCCCCTTATATCCCCAAAGCTGGTCGTACGTTTACGATTCGACGTAAGAGCCAAGGTCAGTCTAACCATAACGCGGCATTTATTTGCATCTCCGTTCTTTGAAACAACCCGAAATACCTCGTTGAGGGTCTTGCTGATCGAATACAACTGACGGTAATGGTCATCGTTACTAGATATCACCGCATGGGCACCCTCGAACTTTATCGGTAGCCGTATTCCTTCGAACAATTGACAATAATTGCCAGCCGAGGCTGGGCCGCGCAGGCAAACGAACATATAAAGCTGGGCTCGTCTTCACTTCTTTCACCCAGAAATCCGCATCCCAACTACAACCCAGTAACTTCCCCAGCTTACAAACAATGAGTGCTCCTCTCGCAGACCAGGAATATTTCATTGTATCCTTTGTGGATCCTAACCCATCCGTCGGTGCAGACAACATCGATGATTGTGCTGTGAAACCAGTCATCACGGACGGCGCAATGAGAACGGTAAGTCCGCTGGTTTTCGTTCAGCGCCAGCGGTGCTCGTATTATCCGTTCAAGTCCAGGAGTTCACTTTGTTTTACTGTCGTATACGATGGCGCGATGTGCTGATTGTAGCCTTGTTCTCTTGCAGTGGTCCATCAAGGGTGTGGATGGAGTCTCCCAACTCGTTTTGAACGATATTTGGTACGCTTCAAACAATCGTGACCAGGTGGTGGTACAGACTAGCGTGGATCCCGGCACCCGCTGGGTGGTTTTACGTGTCACTCATAATGGGGACGCTTTGTACCAGTTAATGCCTCTCTGCCCTTTGCTGTCGTATTCTATCACTAACATTCAACTAAAACAAGGATCATACTCGACGGTACCAGTGAGGCTTGGACCGCGACCGCGGTCGATCCCAAGGAACCTGTGCGGAAATTTCTAATATCTATCGGTGAAGCCTCGTCGATGCTTACACCAATTATGCCACAGGTCGTTCTCAGGCCCCTCGTTGACCCGCCGAAGAACCCAAACCAGTTATGGAAGCTCGTTCCTCTCCTTCAAGACTAGAGCAACGCAAGCAAGGTTCAGAGCGATATAAAACCGTTGTATTCCTTTGTTGTAGTAGTTTCGGGTGGTCGACTCGGGTCACGCTGTGTCGTCGTGTATCGCATTGAATCGAAATGTGTGGAATAAAAACAAGTGCTAGGGCGATGTAAGACGTGAATTATTGCGGATCATATGAAGTCGGCTTGGAGGCACCGAAGGGTTGCTGCAGCGCTGAGTCCTCACGCATTTGAGGAAGCATGTTCGTGTGATCTCAGCGAGATAAAGACATGAGGCAAATATTCGGAGCCACGGATCCGTATTTACATCTTCCATTACCGGACCTTACATGCGCGTCTGACTTCCTTGGATATCTCTTTTGCTGCTTGCTTGTTTGTCTTTTATGATTTGGCGTTTTTTGAGAATCTACTCCACAGCTGGGTGATCGAATGCAGATCCACTCCGGCCTCGGACGGGAAAGGGAAAGTAAGTAGAAGACGATGGACCAACCAAGCCGATCATTGGAGGTACTCTCAAAGTTTCAGCTGTTGCCACTTTCCACTGTCTTGAGCGCCCGCACTAAGTAGTATTATGGTGACTGTGAAGTACAAGTCTGGAAGGATGTTGCTGAGATCTAGTTAATGTCCGGGGGAGATAGCAATCGACCGTTTCCTTGTGCTGCCTGATCGACAGAGTCAATATTAATCTACACGGGAGTTGATGTGTCCAGGAACGATATGGAACGGCCTGCGGATGTAGCAAAGAATAGAGCAATATATGCCAGACGTTGCCCGAATCTGCGAGTTGGGACCGAGTGGGCAGTGGCGGACGCACCGATTTTGTTGTCGCCTTCGATGTCCGTTGATTGACCAAGCCAGCGAAGTGACGAGGACCTGCGAGGACCTGATCAAGGGCCTGATACATCTAAATGCCGACTGTTGCGACTGTCGAGGACGTGGATCGCGCCATGCTAATAGCACTGAGGTTACGCCGATCGCCGCATCGGTCCACTGGTGGGTTCCACACTGCGCGTCCCAAAAACTCCCACACTGCACATTACGATTCGCAGTGACTCGGAAGTCGCCGTCATCATGACCACGATGCAACTGTCCAGTGGATCAGCTTAGACTTACTAGTAACTTGGGCGGTGAGTTGGGACCCACGAAATCCAGTGTGACAGCTGTGACTCCAAGTTGACACGATTCAGACAGTCTCGCTCACTGCCAGCAATTCACAGACGCCAGGCCGAATATTGCGGGTAGGTAATTGTGACTACATCGCAGGCATGACTCCTCGGCTAGTGTGTAGCGAGTACTTATAAAACACTACAGTCGTGATGTCCACTGCAAGGGTGTTGAATCACTGTCGGACTAGAACATGTTCTTTGTGGTGCGTACGCTTGTGTTAAAAGAACAAAATGAAACTCATGCATCTCCATAGGGCCCACCACTATTATGCGAATTCAGAAAGTAGATGATGCACGGCTGACGATGATTCTAGCTTCAATTGGTTTGTGAGAATCGGATGATCGATCGATTAGGCTCCGAACGATAAGTTGTGGCTGATATCCTAACGGTATTCAACATGGTCTTAGCAGGGAAATCGGACGTGATGCATTTTCGAGGGCGTATAGATGGATCCAAACATCTCGATTGCAAGGTGATTAAAATATCAAAGATATATACATCGATATGAACTATCCACAGTGAACATGAAGAACGAAGATACGCACACAAATGTCATGAAATCTCTGAAAGCATGAAGCTGAAAACGATGAAAAACCAAGACTGCGATCACTGCCTGCTTATACTCTCGCCCTCTTCGCCGATCTTCCCTCTTTCTCGTCGTTCTCGCCCCAGTCAAATACTTTCTTTCCACTTCTCCAACCATTCGCATCCTTGCTCGTTTCTCTCTCGACCTTGGCCGATTTCCGAAGCACGCTTGGTTTCTTCGCTTCCCCCGTAGTGGTGATGGAAAAAGTATCGTGCATCACCTTGCGCTCTTTCTCCACGCGGAGGATGTTTGCTTTTGTCACCGAGCGCGCAATATGGGGTGGGATTCCGCCTCTAGGAGCTCGAGCGTAGTTCGCGGTCGATGTACCACCCATGGTAGATATGGAGGGCAGATGTGGACGGGACTTTGGTGTCTTCACGTGGGGAGTTATAACCGTATGACTTGGCGCATTTCGGTTGGTTTGCACGGCGGACGGAGCCCGGACCGGTTCGAGAGTAGCGCGCGTTGAAGATGGTACGCTCTTCTTCCTAGGATCGTCGACTGTCTTATCGGTTGTGCTCACAGGCGGGCGTTTCGGCACTGTTGCCGACGTTTGTGGCTGCACGTCACCGATCGCGGGAGCCGTTACGAATGACTGGTTTACATCGCCAACAGACTGCGTGGACGAAGGGGCGAGGAACGTCGCTAGCCACGGTGGAATCCACATGTCCTTCGTTAACTGGGGGAGCATAAGACTGTCATCGAGATCGAGGAATTGGGATCCGTTGGGAGGGGACCATCCCCGGAGAGTCGATGTGATCGAAGCCCCCATCTCGACCTGATCGTCGTCCTTTGGGAGTGGCACTGGGTCTGTGGATGTACTCGCATTCGCATCTGGTGCAGGACACACCGACGCCGATCTTTGCAAGCCGCCTTCCTGGACGCGGACATGGTCGAGGGTCATCGACGGTGCGGAACTTAGCAGGGGTATAGGGCTTTCTTCGGCTTTCGGCGTGAGCACGATCGCGGCGAGTATATCGTCCAATGCCGTCTCGGGGCATGTGCTGGGTTCTTCTTCACATGGCCAGATGTGGCTGATCGTGCGGGTAAATTCGAATTCGCGTGCAATGTCGAGGAGGTCGTCAAAGTCGAGAGGGTCCTCTTCTGCATGGGGAGTGCTGTGGTCTGGAAGGATGGGTATATCGAAGGGGAGGGCGCTGCAGCTCAGATCCGAAAGCATGTCGACAACGAGGGAGAGGTGTGGTCGAAACAGAGTGGCACGGCGAATATTTGGCAGAGGGGTTATTCTTGTCAGCCACTCAATGCCATTATGGAGGAAGACTAGCCGCAACATCACAAGGCCTTGTAGTCTAGAGGTACGATACTTGCTTTGGGCGGATCGCAATTGCAAGTGGCCTGGGTTCGATTCCCAGCAAGGCCCGTATTTTTGGTTGCTTTTTTTATCACACATTCGGGATCATGCACAAGTAGAAGACAAAAAAAAGAGACCAGTATGTTTTTTTACCATAGTTGGCTCGCCAAGCTCCCCGTCGATTGCGATGGCGGGCTGAAACTGAAAGAGGCCGGCGTGGGAAAAGATCGCGTGGTGCCAAAGTTAGCCGCGTTAACAAAGCCGAATTTTCCAGGCTTGTCGCCGTCCAGCTCAGTCGCCCGCCTCGTTCCTTCCCTCCTTCCCTTTCCCTCCTCCTTCCCCTCCTCGTCCCCCCGCGGCGACGACACCCCCGGCAGCCCGTTTCTCTCCTTTACCCACTTCATTGCTACAGCTATCATCGTCGCCGTCGCCGTCGCCGACAACAACACATGAATAGGCAATCCACTGGGATGAGCCTGCAGCAGCGGCTCGAGGCCGTCACTGACCTCGCCAGCCTATCCTCCATCTCGGATGATGCCATCGTAACCTGTCTCCGTGAGCGCTTCATGTCCGACACCATCTACACAGGCATTGGATCATCCACCCTTGTCGCCGTCAACCCTCACAAGTACGTCGCTTCAAACGCCGACTCGGTTCTCCAAAAATACGCCGCAGACTATCGGGACACGGCTGAGAACAAGGCCTCGCTCCCTCCCCATGTCTTTCAGCTCGCAAATAATGCCTACTACCACATGAGGCGCACAGCCCAGGACCAGTCCCTCATCATCAGGTATGGTCCCGTTTTTTCACTCCAAGCATAGTTTACGAACGTTGCATTCTTTTGTAGTGGTGAAACTGGTAGTGGGAAGTCGGAAAGTCGCCGCCTTGCCATAAAGACGCTACTGGAACTGTCCGTTTCCAATCCGGGAAAGAAAGGCTCCAAGCTCGCGAGCCAGGTGCCCGCGGCAGAGTTTGTCATCGAGTCGTTTGGCAACGCTCGCACGCTCTTCAATCCAAATGCGTCTCGCTTTGGAAAATATACAGAGCTCCAGTTCACCGACAAAGGGCGTTTGTGCGGTATCAAGTCGCTTGACTACTATCTGGAACGGAACCGGGTCGCGGCTGTGCCATCTGGAGAGCGAAATTTCCACATTTTCTATTACCTGATGGCTGGTGCATCGCCAGAAGAACGTCAACACCTTCACCTCGCCGACAAGACCCAATACCGATTTCTCGGCCAGCGCGCCGGCACTGGCGCTCGCCCCAACGGCGTTCGTGACGATGATGCCAATCGTTTCGAACAACTTAAGCTGGCACTCAAGTCCGTCGGGCTATCTAAGCGAAATGTTGCCCAAACTTGCCAGCTCATCGCCGCCATTCTCCATCTAGGTAACATCGAGTTTACCGTCGACCGCGGTCGTGACGTGGACGCAGCCGTTGTTCGTAACGTGGATGTTCTCGGCATCGTTGCCGAGTTCCTTGGTGTACAGCCTTCCGCACTCGAAAACACGCTTGCTTACAAGACCAAGCTCGTCAAGAAGGAGCTTTGCACCGTCTTCCTAGACCCCGACGGTGCCTCCGACAACCGCGATGACCTTGCCAAGACACTTTATTCCCTGCTTTTCGCCTGGCTAAATGAATACATCAACCAACGGCTCTGCCGCGATGACTTCGACACATTCATCGGTCTCTTTGATCTTCCCGGGCCCCAAAACATGACGAGCCGGCCTAACTCCCTTGATCAGTTCTGCATCAACTTCGCCAACGAGCGCTTGCAGAACTTCACCCAGAAACGTATCTTTGAGTCGCACGTCGACGAGTACCAGACGGAGGGTATCTCTCGCATTGTCCCCTCTGTGCCCTACTTTGACAACGCCGAGTGTGTTCGCCTTCTCCAAAATAAGCCTGGAGGCCTCATCCACATCATGGACGACCAGGCTCGCCGATCACACAAGAAGACGGACCACACGATGGTGGAAGCCTTCGGCAAACGCTGGGGTAACCACTCGTCCTTCAAGGTCGGGGCGATTGATCGCTCTGGATACCCGACATTTACTGTGAACCACTTCAACGGCCCCGTAACTTATTCCTCCGAGGGTTTCCTCGACCGTAACCTTGATTCCCTTAACCCCGACTTCGTTTCTCTTCTCCGCGGCTCTATCGCCGGCGCGGCAGACGGCGCAGAAGGCGCAGGATCAATCAATCCATTCGTCAAGGGTCTTTTCTCTGGTAAAGCTATTGCGACTCAAGCGCACCCAAAGAACGAGGACACCATCGTCTCCGCGCAGCAGCCCGTCAAGCCAATGCGTGCCCCGTCGACGCGTCGTAAAGGCACAATCAAGCGGCTGCCAGCGCTCCGCGAGGATGCCGCTGCCGCCGAGGAACAAGACCGGGAGGAGGATGACGGCCCAAACCCTTCCTCGAGTCTAACGCCATGTGTAGGCGGCGAGTTCAGAGCCGCTCTGGACACATTGTTCGAGACATTATCGGACACACAGTCCTGGTTCGTCTTCTGCGTGAATCCAAACGACTCGCAATTACCCAATCAATTGGAGGGACGGAGTGTAAAAGGCCAGATTCGAAGCTTGGGCTTGACGGAGATTTCGAAGAGGAATGTAAATGTCTTTGAGGTGGGGCTAACCCCGGACGAGTTTTGCACCCGGTACAAGGACCCGTTGGCGAGGATGGGTGTGGATGGCTCAGCGAAGGAGAAGGTCGAGCAGACGAGGAACGTCTTGGGCTTACAGGAGAATGACATGGTTCTTGGGCAATACAAGGTAATTTTCGAGTTCCTATTTGTCACGCACTGGTAAGATTCTCATCGTTCTATCCGTCACTTAGGTCTTCTTGTCTCAAGTTGCATTCCACTCCCTCGAAGACCGTATTCGCGCCCTTGATGTGGAAGAGCAGAAACGAAACCGCCTCCGCGATGCAGAGGCAGAAGCTGGCATCGACGTTCGCTCAATAGGCGACCCGTACGCTCCCTACGCATCCCCGGGTCTCCCACTAGACGACTACGCGGATCCGTTCAATCAAGCATCTTCCCAGGCACACGTCCCACTCGTGGCCAACGCCTCTCCATTCCAACGCGGCGAATTCTACGACGACGAATACGAGGACCGTAAGTCGGTCCGTTCCGACGATTTCGACAACAGGAGTCGACTGACATCCAATCGGGAGGAGACTAACTCCAACTACGGTTCTGAGTCCTACGCGCCTTCGAGGAATATGTTCCAGAATGTCGATAAGGAAGGGTTGATAGCTAAAGAGGCTCTGGCGGGCGAGATCATGGAGAACGAGACGACCGAGGTTGTCAAGGAGACGTCGGCACGTCGACGTTGGGTCCTCCTCTGCTGGCTCCTAACCTGGTGGATACCTTCCATCTTCCTCAAGTGGTTCGGCCGAATGAAGCGTCAGGACATTCGTCAAGCATGGCGGGAGAAGCTCGCGCTCAATTTCATCATTTGGTTCATCTGCGCCTGTGCGGTTTTCGTCATCGCAATTCTTGGGCTTGTCATCTGTCCGACGGAGCACGTCTTCAGCACCTCGGAGCTCGCATCGCATTCCTATTCGAACTCGCCAAACAACGTCTACACTGCAATTCGTGGTGAGGTGTTTGACCTCACGCAAGTCTCAGCGACGCATACGCGAGTCGTCACTGTTATCCCTTCGAAGACGGTCTTGGAGTATGGGGGTGTGGATGCTTCTAATCTATTCCCTGTTCAGGTGTGTCTTTTACTTCTTTCGCTTGCACTTTTTTTCACCGTCTTGGCAGGTCAGCGCACTTTGTAACGGCGTTTCTGGTTCAGTCAGTCCGTGGGTACAACTAAGCGCGGCGAACGTGACGGATGTCAATGCGCAATACCACGATTTCCGTACCATCACCAATGATTCACGTCCCGACTGGTACTTTGAAAGTATGACCATCATGCGTTGGAATAACCGCGTTGGCTACATGGGGTACACTCCTCAAGAACTGTCCAGCATGGCGAACTCTGGATACTCCCTCGGTATCTACGACGGTCTCATTTACGATTTGACAGATTATGTCAACTACGGCCCTGCTGTCGTCGGTCCAAGCGGTGAACAGGCTCCCACCACCGATGCGCAGTTCATGGACAGCAGCCTCGTCAATTTGTTCAAGTACAGCTCGGGTCAGGACCTCACGAAGGCGATCGACAACCTCAACATTGATTCCGGGACGCTCTCCGCACAGAAGACGTGCCTCCGCAATCTATTCCTTATCGGAATGGTAGACAACCGGAATTCACCCCAGTGTTTGTTCTCGCAATATATTCTCCTTGCGCTGTCGGTCATGATGGTCAGCATCATCGCATTCAAGTTCATCGCATCGATCAACTTTGGGTCGCCTCGTGCACCAGAGGATCACGACAAGTTCGTAATTTGCCAGGTTCCTTGTTACACGGAAGGGGAGACTTCGCTGCGTCGTACCATTGACTCGCTCGCCCAGCTCAAGTACGACGACAAACGCAAACTGATTCTCGTCGTCTGTGATGGCAACATCGTTGGTTCCGGCAACGACCGACCGACCCCCCGTATCGTGCTGGATATCCTTGGAGTGGACCCTAACCTCGATCCTGAGCCGCTGAGTTTCGTATCGTTGGGCGAGGGTGCTCGGCAACACAACATGGGCAAGGTATACTCTGGGTTGTACGAGTGCGCGGGTCACGTCGTGCCTTATCTCGTGGTCGTCAAGGTCGGCAAGCCAACGGAGAGATCGCGTCCAGGTAACCGAGGAAAGCGAGACTCGCAGATGGTCATCATGCACTTCTTGAACAAGGTGCGTTTGTGCTTGTGGGAGCAAGTCATACAGTGGCTCATGTGCGATGTGCCGGACAGGTCCACTTCAATTCGCCGATGAACCCGCTGGAGCTGGAGATGTATCATCAGATCAAGAACGTGATCGGTGTCAACCCAACCTTTTACGAATACCTGTTCACGATTGATGCTGATACTACGGTGGATCCGTTCTCTTTGAACCGGTTGATTTCCGCGTATGTCGCTCCAATCTTCTTCGTAGTTGTTCATTCACGTTCGTCGTCTTTTGCAGCATGGTTCACGACAAGAAGGTGCTCGGTGTCTGTGGTGAAACGACGCTTTCCAACTCCAAGCAGTCCATCATCACGATGATGCAGGTCTACGAGTACTTCATATCGCACCACATGGCGAAGGCCTTTGAGTCACTCTTTGGTTCCGTTACCTGTTTGCCCGGTTGTTTCACGCTTTTCCGTCTCCGCACCGCCGACACGCACAAGCCTCTCTTGATCTCGAACCACATGATCTCGGATTACTCTCAGAATCGCGTCGACACATTGCACATGAAGAACCTGTTGCACCTCGGAGAAGATCGTTACCTGACGACGCTCCTACTGAAACACTTCCCGACGAACAAGACGCAATTCGTCAGAGATGCCCACGCGTTTACGGTCGCCCCGGATGACTGGAAGATTCTGCTTTCGCAAAGACGTCGCTGGATCAACTCGACGGTCCATAACTTGGGAGAACTGATGTTCTTGGATCAACTTTGTGGTTTCTGCTGTTTCTCGATGAGATTTATCGTCATGATGGATTTGGTGTCGACGTTGATTCAGCCCGTCACTGTGGCTTACGTGAGTCTGTTGCATTGATTTTACTCTTCGTTGCTCATGTGGATTAGATTGTTTACTTGATCGTTTCGGTCGTCGGCGAGGGAAGCACCATTCCTATCATCTCGCTCATCATGATTGGTGCGGTGTATGGTCTTCAAGCGCTCGTGTTCATCCTTCGACGCAAATGGGACATGGTGGGATGGATGGTGTTTTATATTCTCGCCATTCCGATCTTCTCGTTCATGCTTCCGATCTACTCCTTCTGGCGCATGGACGACTTCTCGTGGGGTGCGACGCGTGTTGTACTCGGAGAAGCTGGAAAGAAAATAATCGTGCATGTACGTTGGGCTCGTGCTTCATGCTTGGGTTAATGCTAACATGACGGCTCAATAGGACGAAGGCAAATTCGATCCCCGCGCGATTCCTCTCAAGACTTGGAACGACTATGAGAACGAGCTCTGGGACAAAGAATCCAACCACTCGATCGGCTCCTGGGTTCCTCCTGGTCGTCAATTCAAGGAAGGTTACGCCGAGTCACGGACTACATCACTGTACGGACACGAGACGTTCTACGATCCCCGCCCCCACTCTCCCGCACCGTCGCAACAATTCGGCATGTTACCTCCCGTAGGATACCAATCCGGCCGTGGCACCCCGATGTCGCAACTCCGCCCCTTGAGTGACGCCGGCATGCTGTACGCCTCGCAATCGATGGGAATAGGTTCACGACCACCGACCAACTACTTTGACATACCGCCTGTGCAGAGTCCCGTGGATTATGGTCCGGGTGCCCCGAGCGATGCGGATCTCGAGCGGAGCGTCGAGGAGATTTTGCGGTCGGCGGATTTGAACACAGTGACGAAGCGAGAGATTAGAAGGGTGCTTGAGGAGCGGTTCGGGATGGACCTTACGTCGAGGAAGGCGATGATCAATACCGCGATCGATAGGGTGCTATTGAGCCACTCGTGAAGGGCCCTCGATGTCGATAGAAGCCATACCCGCCTCTCTGGGATGGACATGTAGAATGGACCTGGTTGGATCTAGCATACAAGTTACCTCGAGGAAAGTCGTCTTTTGGATGCTGACACTTTCTCATTTTTATCGTATCCTCTTTCTCTTGGATGGTCGCTCGCGATAAGTATGACTTGCGTCTCTTTTTCCCCTCTCCTTGCATTAGCCGGACGTTCGTTGCCCGTTTTCAATTTCATTCCTGCTCTGTCTCCTCTTTTCTTTAATATATGCTCACCTAACGGCTGCTGCCTACTAGCTATACGTACATCTCGCACGCACTTGTGCGCTCGCTCTCTCCACATCTCTCCCTGCTCTCTCTCTCTCGGCATAACGCTCGGACTTTATTCCTTTCCTTTATTTTTTGCATGACAAGATTTTCCCCGCGAATGGCTCTGACAATGCGAACGCGATGCGATGTGTAGTCTGTCGAGATCCTTTTGAGTCACGATTCAGAGATCGGAGGATCTCGATTGTCGCTTTGTCGAGAACGAGAGCCTTGACAGCGCTCAAGCGCTCAACCTATTTGTAAAATTTCAACAAGCGGCCCCTTGGACGATGGCCAGCACATCTGACAGCTCCACACCAGACCTTTCCTTTGCCTCCCTGTCAGAACGCAAGTTACACCTCCAACACCTCCTCGACAACAAGGCAAAACAGCTACAACAGGCCGGCGCACTCGGTCAACGCGTCCTCGCTCAGCAGATCGAACTCGAGGAGAAGATCCGCCGTCTCCAGGATTTCGACGTAGAGCATGGAGACGATGAAGATCTCGACACAGACGTAAGAGAGCGCTACCGTGAACTCTCAGACACCATCAAGGCATGGGACCTCGAGAACGCCCAACTATCGAGCGCCACATCACAGTTCACGAGTTGCATCGTCATACCACGGGTTTTTGACTGACAATGTTTCAACTCTCGTAAGCAAGTTGAGATGGATGGATGTTGATCTCGGAGTGGAAGCGATGATGGCCCGAGCATCAATGAACAATAAACAACCCTGTGACCTTCCTGCTGTCAATATGTTCAGGTATGTGACAGGTCTGCATATGAGTGTTCCGGTTGAATTTAATTTGGATTGCTCAGCTAGTGCGCACTGATCATGCTCCGTCGGGACGAACAGTTGACCTGCGTGAAGACGATTTATCTGCGCAAGAAGAGAATGTGCGCTCTTCTAGGTGGGTCTGATCCTTATCACCGAGGGCAAGATGGACAATGGAGGCATATTCCTGGACCCGAAAGGGCCAGGTTTCAGATGTGGAAATGTTGATGCTGAAACGCTACTATATCGGGAAATGCCGAAAAATATATCGGATTATGCGGTCGCTGCCGAACTTACTGAATTGATTGCA
>JBBPNE010000351.1:0-25764 GCA_038090735.1 Xerocomellus amylosporus | reverse complement strand
GGTGCCGATAATGGATTCAGACGCACTGTCAACTTGAAGACATGCATTAAGAATACTTATTAATACAGTGTTGGTGTCGCATCCTCGTGTTTTGAATTGATCGAGATTCAGGTTTCTGTCCCTACCGGAGGAGCATTGGCTACGTTGCCAAGTCTGGTCCGAGTCTGGTTTGTACGGTGACGTTCGTGCCATCCAAGTCAACGAGCAGCTCGGGGCACTGGAGGACCTTGATAAGGCCATTGTCCTTGGTCGAGAAGCACTCAACCTTCGCCCGCAAGGACACCCTGATCGATCAATGTCCTTGAACAACATTGCAGCTCATCACGCTACTCGGTACAACAAGCTCGGAGCAATGCATGACCTCGATCAGGCTGTTGTCCTTGGTCGAGAAGCACTCAACCTTCGCCCGCAGGGACACCGTGATTGGTCAATGTCTTTGCACAACCTTGCATGCTGCCTCTGTGATCGATTCACACGGGCGAGGCGGCTACAGGATAAGGAGGAGCTATTCAGTCTCTACGCTCAACTCGCGCATGTGCCCCAAATTGTGTCCTCCGTTGATCTTTCTGCCACTAGAGCATGGATCCGTGTCGCTGTGGATTTCCGGCATCCCACGATACTTCTCGCATACGAAACATCCCTTCGGCTGCTCACTCAACATCTAGCCACGCTACCATCGTTGCCTCGACATCTTGTCATCCTCAGAAGCCTCACGTCGTCGCTCGCAGTAGACGCATTCTCTGCGTGTCTCCGTGAACGTGCTCCTGCGCGTGCAGTCGAGCTTCTTGAACAAGGGCGGGGGGTCTTTTGGAGTCAGCTTACTCGCCTCCGTTCACCGCTGGATGATGTTATAGTATCTAGCCCTGCAGGGAAGACGTTGGCAGACGAGTTCACGCAGCTAGCCTCGCTCATTCGCAATTCCTTCAATTCGGCTGGTGCAGATCAGCATGAACGGCTGTGCCGTCTCAACCTTGAGTTACAGACAGTTGTGACCAATATTCGCAAGCTCCCCGGTCTTTCCCGTTTCCTTCTTCCCTCCCTTTTCCCCGATCTCCAACTCGCAGCCAGAGGGGACCCGTCATCATCCTGAATGCGAGCAAGTATAACTGTGACGCGCTCATCGTCTTCCTCGATCGAGATCCCGTTCATATTCCCTTGCAAATCACACAGCAAAATGTTCGAGAGCTGTCAGCGGAGCTCCATACCTTGACTGTGTGTGCAACGAAGGCCGACGTGACGAAAGAGCTCGCGTTCTTTCTACGCAAACTTTGGGATCAGATCGTTTCGCCCATTGTCGAATGCCTCCAGACGACCCATCCGTCTCAATCACGCATCTGGTGGTGTCCCACCGCCGAGTTCTCTGTGCTGCCTTTGCACGCTGCTAGGAAGGGCCAACAGAATCTCCCTCATCTCTTCATCTCGTCGTACACCCCAACCCTGACTGCTCTCATTCGTGCCAGACGGCGCGATCTATCGAATTCTACCACTAAAGGGAAACGTTTCATCGCCATCGGTCAAGCCAACGCTGCTGGCGAGAATGAACTCTTTTCCGTAGGCGCGGAACTAGACAACATTAGTCACCGCGTCGACGGTCTCGCCACTTTCACGCGTATAGATGGAGAGCAATCCTGTATTTCTAGGGTCGTTGAAGAGCTTGGCAAGAACGAATGGGTCCATCTCGCGTGTCATGGTCTCCCAAATCGGAAACAGCCGTTCGAGTCCGCGTTCGCTCTCCACGACGGGCACTTCACAACCCAGCACATCATCGGGTGCGATTTGACGAACCCAGAATTTGCGTATCTCTCCGCATGTCATACGACTGTCGGAGACGAAGAGAGTCCGGATGAGGTGATTCATCTCGCGTCGGCGATGCAGTTTGCTGGGTTCCGTTCTGTGATTGGAACGATGTGGGCGGTGGCCGATGGTGAGACGAAGAAAATCGTGTCGACGTTCTATGAGCACATGGTGGACGAGTCTGGTCGTCTAGACCACACCCGTGCAGCGTTCGCGCTGAACAAGACGATGAAATCTGTGGATATACCCTTCGATCAACGGATTCTTTATATTCATCTCGGTGCTTAGTTCTAGTACTTATCCTCGTTCGCTTTCTCGCTTTGCATAACTGCTTTCGAATCTGTTGTCCATTGTTTCGCGGGTCGAAGGGAAGTGGTATTTAGTGACAAACGTTACTCCGGTTGTAGAAATGAAGATGTCATTCATTCTCACAAGACTTGGATGAGAGCGCTGATGTCCACCATGGCGGCCAAGCTCACTAAAGTGCCAATCTCAGAGCTCCCTCTGCCACCTCCTTCGCACGTCCTGACCCACAACCTCTCCCCAGACCCGAACGAACCGACCCCATCCGCCTTCATCCACCATGTGCTGCAAAATGGACCGAGCATTCAGCGCCGTGCACGCCTTTTGCCCGGCGAAGCACACTTTTCCTACGTCTCCCCGATGCCCTTAGAATTTCCCTATGAAGTGCCTCCCATCCCACCCTCCGGGATAGACGACAAGGCAGCGTACATCGAGAAATGGCTCAGGGACCACGAAGCCACCATCCCAGCCAAGACAGCTCTCGAGCGGACCGGCCCCGGCCCCAACGGACTCTCCAAGTTCGTCTCGCAAACGCGAGATCAGAAGCGGGCGCTCATAGGGCTCTCGGAAACGTGCCTCCGGGACTGCTTGCCGCACTTGGATGTTGGGGATGCGTTCGCCGTTCTTGGACGTCCGGCGTTGGTGCCGTCGAGCTCGGAGGGGGAGGAAAACGAGGAGCCGGCGTCGTCACCTGCATCGCACGTTCGTCAGGAGCTCGTCGATGTCTTGGGTGGACATGCGGTCCTCATGTCCGCGGACGTTGCTGCCGACGGGAAAGGCTACGCGCCATGGTCTCTTCGTTACAGTGGGCATCAGTTTGGTAGCTGGGCTGGTCAGCTCGGGGACGGACGGGCGATTTCGATCCGTGAGTGTTTTTGATAGCACGCGTGTTGTGGGCTGCTGAAGACGTCACCTTTTGGGGTAGTCTCTACGCCGCACCCATCTGAGGAGGGCGTGACATACGAAATTCAGCTCAAGGGGGCTGGTCGTACCCCGTTTTCTAGGACGGCTGATGGGCTCGCCGTGCTGCGTTCTTCGATCCGGGAGTTCCTCTGCTCAGAAGGTAATTCGCCCGTACATCCAAGTTCTGGCATTGCTCATAAAACCCTCTTTAAGCTATGCATGCGTTATCGATACCCACTACCCGTTCGCTTGGTCTGGTGCACCTCCCTGAACTACCGGTCATACGAGAGAGGAGAGAGACGGCTTGTGTGTGTACCCGCGTCGCCGAAAGTTTCATCCGGATTGGCAATTTCGAGGCGCTGTCTCCTCCCACGAGAATGTTTTTCTTTGGCGGCGGGCAACAAGACGCAGACTACGATGCGTTGCGCATTTTGGGGGAATACGTCGTCAAGAGGGTGTTGAAGCTCGACGCAGGTGACGCGTGGGGCAAGGCGTTGGTCTTTGAAGTGGCTCGCAGAAACGCACGGATGGTGGCAGCCTGGCAAGCCTACGGGTTCATGCATGGCGTTATCAATACGGACAAGTGAGTTCTTGGAGATCGATCCTTCTGGAGGTATTCTGACGTGATATCAGCGTGTCCATCATGGGCCTCACGATGGACTATGGTAAGTGCTCCATGATATGACCACGTCGCGATTCGAATTCCATGTTAAATACAGGACCGTATGCATTCATGGACGTCTTTGACTTCTATCATATCTGCAATCACAGCGACTCCGAAGGACGATACGCTTACATGGTGAGATAATGACTCCACCCAAGTCCGTCGTCTAATTGAATATTCTAGCATCAACCAAACATGATGTGAGTACATTTTTCTCATATATACGGCCACCTTTGGACGTCCACAGCGTTTACGCCTGCCGTGCCCTGCTCAATGCGCTCGCCCCGCTCATTGGCGCCGAAATATCCCTCGGGAACAAGGCCGTCAAAGAAGGCTGGGCCGCTGACGTTTCATCCGACACCCTCCAGTCGTGGCGTACCACCGCCCTCGAGCAGACCCAATCCGAGATGGAACGCATACTCCAAGAGACCTGCGCCGTCGAGTACAACCTCCTCCTACGCAAACGCCTCGCGCTGCGACTCAAAGTGGACGGTGACCAGTCGGAAATCTTCCAACCCCTCCTGGACGTGATGGAAAGTCAACGACTGGATTTCCACGGGACGTTTAGAAAGTTGTCGGGTTTCCGACGGGGGATGCTGAGGGATGAGGATGGGGAGAGGACGGAGGAGTTGGAAGCGTTTATAGGCAGTTTGCTTCAGGGGACGCCGGAGCCGGATCAGTTGGATTATGCGCGGGCGACGGAGCAGTGGGTCGGATGGCTCGAGAAATATGCCAACCGGATCGATCGCGAGGCTTCGGAATGGGCTGCGGAGCCCGATTATGACGCGGCGCGGGAGAGGGCTGCCAAGGCTGCCAACCCTCGTTTCGTACTGCGCCAGTGGCTCCTCGAGGAGGTGATCAAGAAAGTGGAGACGGATCTTACGACTGGGAAGCACGTTCTCGCAAAGGTATTGCAGGTACGTGTTTCTCGTGGTGTTGATATGTGGATGTAGGGGACTGACACGTGCCTCGTTCATAGATGGCTTGTTCTCCGTTTGAGCCGTGGGGCGCCGAGGGCGGCGACACGCCCGACAACGAGCTTGACCCAGAGATTAGAGAAGAGAGACGGTACTGTGGTATGGGAGAGAAGCGGCTGCTGGGCTTCCAATGCAGCTGCTCGAGTTGAATGATGAATCCCAAGCATGCGTGTAACACTAACTGTACATTATCATGGTCTAGAAACGACATCCCATGTCGTATGCCTGCATGACCGACGTCACTCGATCATGAGGGTACGAAGCTGGAGGATCATCCTAAACTCCAAGGGATGCGCCAACTTGGCCACGATCCGTTCCTTGACCTGAACCCGCCGATAAACCCCACCCGGCTTGGATATCAACAGATGTGCCACGAACGGCTGTCGCAGCGGATGATTCCCATCCTCCTCCGTCGACCGCCCCGTCGCCAACGACTGATCCCACACCCTGAATATACACAGATACTTGCTCTGCAACCGTCCATACCCAAACCCCGTCTTGATCGGCTCCGCCAACGTGACCGTGATCGGATGGAGCGACTCGGCAATGATATGGTACTGGAACACCTTGCGGCCCGCCTCGCGCGCGTCCGACATGACCTTGGTCTCCTCGACGTCCAACACACTATACTCGAGTCCGTGACAGTGGATCTTGGCACCCGCCAAGTAGTTGGCGGGGTGCTGCGCGTTGACGCCGACGCGTTCTTGCATATTGAACAACCCGACGCTAAGTCGGTCGATGCCCCGTTGGACCTGCTGTACGAACGGCACCTTGTGCAGCGTTTTCGCGAGCCGCATCGTCGCTGGGACGGGGTCGACGAACGGGGGTACGAACGGGTCAAAGCACGCCGGGGACGCTGCGAGGAGCGAGTTCAAGGTCCCTGGTTTGCCAGTCCAGTCAAAGAGCGACGGATCGTCGGACGTGGCCATGATTTCGATCTGGAGACGGTAGAACGCGCTCTCGCCTTCGCCGTACATGACGGGGAAGTGGACGTGAAAGATACCCATGAGACAGTAGGCCACGTCTTCGATCTCTGTCGTCTTGCGGCGGGTGGCCCAGCTCATGCGTTGTCGGATGGTGGGGTTGCGCGAGGAGGGGTCAAAGTGGGTGAGCGCGGCATCGTCGATGCCTGTGATCTCGGTGATCAGTTTGCGGAAAGTGGGGGATGCTTTGTAGTTGTCGATGGGGAGATCGTCGGACGTGATCAACAACGTCCAGTCCGACTGGAAAAACAGGAGTCGATGTGGGGCAATGAGCTCTTGCAAGGTCCATCCTCTCAAGAACCAAATACTCTTCCGCAACGCCTCGATTGAATTGTCGGACACATCACCGAGGTAGATGATTGTGAGCGCCGAATTCCGATACCAATTGAACATGGAGATGATCGATTTTTGGAGCTCCGAGGTACTGTTCTTGTCGATACAACACGTATCGGACCACGCCCAACGAAACCCGCGTTCGCGCGCGTGGCGACAAAAGTGCTGTAATTTCCTCGTCCCGGGGGACTCTGCGAGGGAGAACACGTCCGAACCATCGAGGTCCTTGCACAACGGCTCCACCATCTCCCACCGATGCGAAAACATGGCGTATGAAAACGACGTTTTCACAGCGTCGACCATCGCGTCCGTATCGGACGACACCGCGGTCGACTCGAAAAACGGTGCGTGTTCTGCCCTGAACCGCGCTTCGATTCCATTCCGATCGTACAACCTGCCGTCCTCGGTGCAAATCAGACGAAGCGGCATTCCCGATTTCGTCTGATCGATCACGTCTTGGAGGGAGAAATCCACCACCTCTTCCTCCTCGAGTAACCCGGGATCGACGAGCCCGTTGACCGTCTGGGCTCGTGCGAGTGAGGGGTCACCATCCAGGTTTTTGTTTTTCTTCGCGGCGATCATCAGCATGGATTCAGTGCGCTTCATGGGCGCGGGGCACGTTTACCTGTGGCATGACCGATTCGGGATCTGAGATAGCTCTGACTACTGTGCGTCGGAGCTGACGAAGTTTCTTCGCCATGGATATCAAGTATTATTGTTCCTGGTCGAACGGATCAAGTCAGGAGACGACATGAAACGAATGGTTGCATTCAAATACGCACCAAGTGGGGTGGGGGATGAACGTAGGATATAAAGAAGAAAGGCGCTCGTGCCTCCCTTTTATCATGCGGGGAAAACATGGGCACGTTATTGTCTTGGAAAGGGTCTGTGTGAACGGCCGTTTAAAAAGCGAGCTTTCCCTCAACGTAAGCTTTGTCACTCAGGTCAGCAGGAGGAGGAGATCGCACAGCTGGAACGACGATCCTTTCCGGAAAAGGATCGCACATCAACACTGGCGTGCCCCTGTACCCCTGTGGAAGCCCGCCACCGTCCGGGTGACATTACAGCCGTCCGGCATCTACTCGATAAGCTATGTCAAGGATAAGATACAGTGCCATCTAAATCACCCGCGATGATCATGATTTGAGCGGAATCAAACTCACCTACACAGTATCGAACGTGATACGAGCGGACAATTGAATTCGTTGGTGTACCCTTGCCAAGCCAAATATGGACCACCTCGTCAGCGAGGCATCACGAATGGGAAAAAGACGCACCCTGTGCACCCCGGTTGCATTGATCACGCGGGATTCAAGACAAGGTGGCACAGTCGCATCAAGTTCAAGGACAGTTGGAGTTGGATTATGGATCAGTATGGATGTATCCAGTGATCGACGAAAACAGGAGGGAGCGGTAATGCAACAATTATATATATAGCAATCAAGAGCAACAATGCAAGCCATGAAAGGAGTGACAGCGAAGGGGGCAGAGGGGGGTAAGCCAGTACCAGTTCATGGCGTGCTGAATGACAAGGAGATCAAAACAACGTCGAGGAGTGTCAAGAAACACAATAATAATAAAATACGTAAACAGATGCATCAAGAACAGGGTAGATGCGTACAGGGTGGCGATACGGAGATCAATTTTACCAAGGACACAGGGATGGATCTAACGAACATTGATCTTGGTTGGCGGGTAGGGGAAGGCTGTGACGCTGATAGCGGAGTCGGCGTCATCTCCGGTCATACGAGAGTAGAC
This sequence comes from Xerocomellus amylosporus, assembly GCA_038090735.1. NCBI lineage: Eukaryota > Fungi > Basidiomycota > Agaricomycetes > Boletales > Boletaceae > Xerocomellus > Xerocomellus amylosporus. The sequence continues at coordinate 18,049 of JBBPNE010000351.1, read as the reverse complement.
GGACGATTGGAGAGAAACGATTCGGTCGTTACTTGTTGAGTCTTGGAGGGCGGCAATCAAGGACTGAATCGCAGCGTCCGCACTTTCGCGTGGAGCGTTTGCATCGGCGAAAGGATTTTTGTGCGTATCGGGAAGTAACGTGCGCCTGACGGGTTGATCTCGGGCACCGAAGAAGGGGTTTTGAACTTTCAAACTGCTCTTGACGGAACTCGCGTTGTCTGCGAAAGGATTCTGGAGTTCCCCAAAGTCGGAAAAGTCCGAGCCGATTTGACTGACGTGCACCACTTCTGCACTTTCCCAACGATGAAGAGAAGAGGTCGTGGCAAGTGGTGTCGACTTTGCCGTAGCCATCATGACGGGTGACGTAGGGTTGGTCAAGCCCGAATGTAGTGAGATGAACGACTCTCCGCCAACGGTCTCCCCGTCCCAGGAGATGGGAGGCGCCATGTCCAAACCACGACCCATGAGATGTAGGACTGGTGGGGGTTTAGGAACTGCCCTATCCACATCTGTGACGGTGCCTTGTGACGCCATCTCGGCGGCCAAGTGAGGGTGATACTTGACAAAATGCTGCATGGTCCCGACCGACTCTCGATTGTGACTCTCGGACGATTTCTCCCCCGAGGCAGTGCTAATAGTGCGCTGGAACATGGCGCCGAGCGAGGCAGATGGAGGGCGCTGCCTCATAGGTCGCTCTTGCCCCTCCTGTCGATCACCATCATCATCCATCCGTTTCCACGGCTCCAGATGAGAACGTCTCCGCGAAACATTGTTCGCGACATTGCGAGACTTGAAATGCGAAGTGCATTTTTTTTGACGTTTGGAGCAGTAGAAAGCCAGTAGGACAGCGAGGATGAGGGCGATGAGGGCAGCAACACAAGCTCCAATTACTGTTCCCAGCGAAATTTGATTTCCGGACGTGGCAGAGGAGCTCGCGCTGGCGGTGGGTGTAGATGATGTCGCGGCTGTAGATGTCTCAGATACAGAGGAACCGACGATGGGTATACCTGCCGGAGTCGAGCTAGGGTCGGCGACTGCTGCCGTGTTTTGCGCCAACGAGGACGCAGTGGGAGAGGGGTCGCTTACTACGACAGAGCCGGAAAGTGGGAGATAGCCACTGCGCTTACGCAGTATCTTGCGGTTATGGAGTGACATGGAAGGCGATGTCGCAAGATGTGGAACGAGTGAAGGGGAACGCGAAACGGCCGAGCTCGAAAGGAGTGAACTGCAAAGGTTCCCCTCGCAGAAGGGATCGGGGCTGCAAGGATAACACTTGAGGGGGGGAACAAAAGGCAAGATGTGACTCTGGGAATCGGACTTTGTGTGGTAGTTGTTCGCTTCCGTCAGTTCTCCTGCTCAGCTTCGAGAAGCATTACTTACGGTTCTGGGAATGAAATAACGAAAAGAGCGCGCGCAAGACGCCGCCGGTCAAGGACGTCGTGTCGGGCGACGAAGAAGCCGTCGTGGGCGACTCGGAGGTAACAGGAAGAAAGGCAAATAGACGATAGCTGGCGTTGCGATGGAGAACGCCATCGGTTATTCTATTTCCGTAAATCTGTTTATTACCAAAGTAACTATAGCTCCCGTGTCAAAATATCCCTACGACGACTGAACCTGCACCTTGCCTAGCAAGTCTTCGTATTCTGGAAACAATAAGCGCGTCATTTCGCCCACAAACGACGTCAACACCGTGCTCTTCAAAACCAGATCCGTAAAGTACGGACTTCCACCCGTCGACACGATGTTGGCGAGGAAACCATACACCGTGAGGTCGATGCGTGAAGGAAGCTCCCCACCATGGAAGTACTTGTGCTCAACATACTTGGCCTCGAGTGCTTCCAACACTTCCTTTTGCAAACGATGCACCTCCTCTGGTAAATGCCGCCCAATCCCGGCAGAGTACAATGTGCCAGTTATCTTCCACCTGTAATAATATGACAGGAACGACCGCACGGCCCATGGGGAATCGCCAAACGTCTCCTTTGACGTGACCGCGTAGTTTTCGTCGACGCACCATCGGTCGTATACGATGGCAAGGTACAACACTTCCTCGACGTACGCCTGGAATGCCCTCGACTCGGCTCTCTGAGCCGCCGTCAGCCCTGCCAATTCGTCAGGATCTTTGATGAGGCCTTTCTCCACCAGGTACTGAATGATGAAATGTGAATCGGGAATTGTGACTGTCTTGCCGTCATGAGTTATCTCCGCATAGGGGACCTTTCCTTTTGGCGCTTTGTAGGGATATGTATCACGGAGTTCGTATGAGATCTCGCTGTATCGAAGGAACACGTCTAGTTTCTGGCAGAACCCAGAAGGACTTGGGTAATTAGGCTTCTTTGGTACGCCCAACAGCACGACGTGAGGCGAACTCGTCATGACCTGTTAGGAGCATGTCAAACGGCACAGTCGCTCGGACGACGAACAAAGACGAACCTGCTGGAATTTCTGAGGTGGTCACAGGACGCCCTTGTGAGGGATGACAACAAGCCTGACGGTCTTTATTGTTTCCTGGAGCCTGACGACTCTGGATGACGATACCGTTCGGCCGGCATGCTCCGCAGCTTCCGCAGCGACCTCATGGCGAGTATGTACACCGGCACTGACCTTACTAATACTGCCCATCCGTGGACAACTTGAATGAGTCCAAGGGGCGTTGGCAGTGGGGCGAACCACGAATCCGACACGGCATCGTAAGCTTGTTTCCAGAGCTTTATGCAGCTCCGCTGAAGCCAGATTCCTGCAAGTTGGCAACTGAAGTAAGATCTGATCATTTAGCGGCATGGGACTGTATGGACCCATTGGCAGAGCCTTTGATCTGATCGATCATACGCAATGCTAGCCGCCATCAAATGAGTCCTCGCATCACCGCCCAGAGTCTACTTTGCAGCCCGCACCCACGTCTACAGGTCTCTTTGGACAAACCATTCCTCGTCTCGTTACATTCCAATACGAGCTTAGACAAAGGACGAACCTGCTGTTTAGCTATATAGTCTCGACACTAAGCCTGATGGGCCAGTGGTCGTTATTCCCATCGCGAACGTGTATATAACTATCGGAGGTGCTCCCTTGAGTCAAACGACGCCATGGTTCAAAGCTGGTTCAAAGCGTTAGGACTCGAGGTCTTGATCACCAGCGCCTGCGATCAGCTGCGACCCTTCCCTCTCGGAACCTTAGGTTAGGTTAAAGATGGCCAGGCTTCCGTTTTTCAAAGCTGCTCTTGCTCGTTCAGAGTTTTGCCTGTGAGAGCCTTGTCTGGCGCTTGCGCCGAGGCATACCACAAATAAAAGACGGGGAGTGAACGCATTTTCTCCGGTCACGGGAACGTCGTACGGACCAGGCGGTACTACAAGGTTTGGCGCTCTCTCATATGACACACGACTTCTCTCGTGGAGTATTCGGGGCTGAGGAGAAGTGCGAGGATCTGATATATTAGCATGTAAATACTTACGCCCCGCAACCGGCGAAGTAAAGGATAGCATATTTGAGAGCAGCTGTACTCAGCGATTACGAGCAATGCAAAGCGAGAAAGCGAACGAGGATCTACTAGACCTAGGCACCGATATGGATATAAAGAACCCGTTGATCGAATGGTATATCCACAGGTTCCATCGTCTTGTTCAGCGCGAACGCCGCACGGGTATGATCCAGACGACCGGACTCGTCCACCACATGCTTATAGAACGATTTTGTTCGTCTCACCATCGTCCACCGCCCACATCGTCCCGATCACAGAACGGAACCCAGCAAACTGCATCGCCGACGCGATCACCTCGTCCGGACTTTCTTCGTCTCCGATAGTCGTATGACATACGGAGAGATACGCAAATTCGAGGTTCGTCAAATCACACCCGATGATGTGTTGGGTTGTGAAGTCGTCGTGGAGAGCGAACGCGGACTCGAACGGCTGTTTCCGATTTGGGAGACCATGACACGCGAGGTGGACCCATTCGTTCTTGCCAAGCTCTTCAACGACCCTAGAAATACAGGATTGCTCTCCATCTATACGCGTGAAAGTGGCGAGGCCGCCGACGCGCTGACCAATGTTGTCCAGTTCCGCGCCTACGGAAAAGAGTTCATTCTCGCCAGCATCGTTGGCTTGATCAATGACGATGAAACGCCTCCCTTTGGTGGTTGATTTTGATGGATCGCGCCGTCTGGCACGAATGAGGGCGGTCAGGGTCGGGGTGTAGGACGAGATGAAGAGACGAAGGAGATTCTATTGGCCTTTCCTATACGAAAAGGCAGCGTGCAAAGGCAGCACAGAGAACTCGGCGGTGAAACACCACCAGGTACGTGATTGGGTCGTCTGAAGGAAATCAACGATGGGCAAAACAACCTGATCCCAGAGTGTGCGTAGGAAGGAGGCGAGCTCTCTCGTCACGTCAAACCTCTTTGCGCGCACAGTCAGGGTATGGAGCTCCTTTGATAGCTCTCGAACACCTTCCTGTGTGATTTGCAAGGGGATGTGAACAGGATTGGAGTCAGAAAATGTTGGCTGCACAAACACAGTGACACAACACCAACCTCAGGCTGAATGAGTCCAAGAACCAACCTGTGGAGAATCCGATACGGCACCGTAAGCTTGTTTCCAGAGCTTTATCCGCTGAAGCTAGATTCCTGCATCTGAACAGCACGTAGTTAGCGCGCGTGGGGCTGTGCGGCGCCGGGTCCCAGTAGAGGATCTACCAGCGATCGACCATACGCATACTATCCAAGCCATCAAATGAGCCCTCACATCACTGTCCTCTACTTTGCAGCCGCATCCACGTCTACAGGTGTCTTTGAACAAACCATTGCCCTCCCTTCCACCACCTCCCTTGATTCCTCACCCGAGCCCAAATTCCCGCTCGCATCCCTCGCCGCCCTCCTCGTCTCGTTGCATCCCAATACAGGCTTGGACAAGGTCATCCAATCCAGTCAATGGAGTGTGGACGCGGAGATGATACCCGAGTCAGAGGTGGGGTCGGTGTTTTTGCGCGGGGGAGAAGAGGTTGCTGTGATCTGTCCCGTATCGGGGGGTTGATCTCCCCGCATTGTTAACAACCACACTTGCAGTCACCGATTCGGGCGGATGGACCTCTTGGTACAACTAAGAAGGATGTATTCGACTTGGAGGATGTAACCAATGCGTACTTGCAAATGATATGTATGATATGCGATCGCACTTGCTCCCATCATATTTTAAACCCGAGGCGCCGTTACACCTATCTCTCGTCCATCATGCGTAGATACCTGGATGTAACGAGGGCAGATCCAACGCCAGTGCACCGTCAGAAACACATCTCCCCGCATTCAAGGTGCGCCGATTAACCTCCAGCAGTTCACTTCTTCATCTACGACAAGATCGTTCCGCTGCTCAAACCATCCTCCTCCTCGATACAGGATGCGGTGGGCGAACAAACAATCCCAACATCGAACTCAAAGATCTGCGCACGTTCATCGTGACCTCCACCTGAACGATAATGGCCCCTCAATCCAGGGAAAGCTGTCACTCCAGGATGGATTTAAAACGGTCGGCACCGAGGCTTTTGCAGTCGACAGTCCCATCATAGGTTCCAGTTATGGCCCTATACCTTCAAGTTTGTTCGACCCGAAACCTTTCTAGCCACTCCTTGTGCGACAAGTTGGGCATTCGCAACGAATCCGACCTTGTCCCTCATTTCCATTCCAGAACATCGACCTCTGGCAATGTTGCCTCTAGGTGTCACAGTCCTGCACACTGCCGGACATATGCCAGACCAACTGGCGTTATGGGACGCGAAAGAAAGTATGTTATACGTCGGAGACACCCACTACGAGGACGATCCCATCATATTTCCCGAAGAGCGTCCGCTCCGGCTTTCGACCATCGATGAGTTGCTGTCTTTCGTCCGAAATCAACCCAACACCAGCCAGGTAACGATAAACTGTGGACATGCGACGGGGATGAAGCTTGTCATTGATGTTCTCGTGGCCACGAAGAAGTCCATGAATGACGTGGTTTCGGGGAGGGAGCCGTTGAAAGGGAGGTACCAGAGGAAGGGTGTTTGGGTAGTCGAGTATAAACGAGCGACTGGTCGGGTTTCTTGAGATGTCCAGAGAAGCTAGTTTTGGAAGCGAGAAATCCTGCTTCAATCCAGACCATATACCAGTGCGAGCGACATAACTTACCATGTTAGGTTCAAAATCCAGGAATCATCGCTTTTTAAGTATCTCTTCCTCAAGCTGAGCTAGGAATGCATCGGCCTCGGAATATCCTCCCTTGGTGGTGCGCATCTCCGAAGTTTCGGGCGTACGCGAGGCAGCCTTCTTCTCCAGCGCCATAAATGGGTCACTGGCTACGAACATCACTGGGGGTGTCACCAAACCCGAAGATTGCCCGGTCACCTCTTCCCCTTCCGGTGCCACCTTTGTCTTCCTGCGCTTCGCCTCCAACAAGGCTCGTCGTTCCTCAATCTCTCGCTTGCGTTTCTCTAGCGCTCGACTCGTAGACTGCCCACTTTCCTCGCGCATGCCTTCCACTTCTCCGGGTCGTACATCCATCGCGCCGAGATCCTCTCGTGTCTTCTTCGTCTCGTCGCGGACCCCTCTTAGCTCTTCCATTTGTTTGTTTCTCGTTTCATCGTCTCCAGAGAATTGGTAGAACGCGGCACCCTTTGCACGGACTTCCTTTGATGCATCGTAGTGGGAGGCAAGAGGGTTATTTGCCTCTGCGAGCTCGTCTTGCACAGCCTTGACGCGTTCAGCGGAAGGTTCGTATACGGGGAAGAAGTTGACAGGATTGTCTAAGCAAACAAAAACAAAGGGGTCAGTGAAGGGGGGTCAGCTGTTTTCCTACGCATATACGCACGAATGACGTCCCTATCATACACACCATGGACATGAGATACGATTCAAGAATGAACCCAAACAACTTACGCATCGTCCAAGTCTTCATCCTCGTCTTGTGATTTGGGTAGGAGATGACGTGGTACCTCTGATCGTCTACTGCTTCGTAACCGCCCGAACTCGTCTTCGTATTCAATGATAGGATCGTCCTGCGTCTCGAATGAATACAACGCACGCGGAAGAACGGGAAGCAAAACACACCTCTTCATCGTCCGGTTTGGTCGGGACAGTCAACGACTCGTCTACATCATCACTATCCGAGTCGTAGGGATCGACGCCCTTTGAATCAAACTACCGACCACGTCAGAACACCGCTCAGTGAGAAGACCAAGAGCAGAAAAGAGCAGACGAGTGAAAAACGCGTCTTCCCACGCACACCAAGAGGGAAAAGAGACACGCACATCCACCAACAACGCCTCGTACTGTTTCTCACTCAATCCTCCCGACTTGCCCTTCATCAACTTCTCATACACCTTGGCCTTGCGCTCCAGCGCCGCTCGTGCTGATTCGACAGTCACCTTGCTCACTGCTTCGAGCTCGATGTCGCGTGCTGCGCGACCATGTACGCCCTTGTTCGATCGGGTCCATACGGTCGGTTTCTAGAGCATGGGGTAAATCGGATCATCAGCGACGTCAACTTCCTCTCCACAAACGACGGCTACGGGACGGTGTGAAGTTTTGGGTACCTTGTCTGGTCGCGTCCGCCCTTCACCTGGAACGTACTTGGGACCGCCCACTGCTTTCGTCCTCGCGAACTCGTCCGATTTCTTGGCTAATTCGGCTTTGAGGTCAAAAAAAGAAGTGACGCTGACACCTGCAGCTTTTGCCTTGTTAGCTGGGGGCATCAGGGAGGGTATCAAACAGTGCAGGGTGCAGGTCTAACCGAAAACTTGTGTTTCATCGGCTCGGGAATACTATATATGGTCGATCACCGCGTCACGTGAAATATTCGCGCTGCTCTACACTTGCTTCGCTCGAACTTGAACAACCTCGAACGATGTGTGTTTTGCCCATTGTATGTGGTGGTTTCCCCGTGTGCTCGCCATTTTATTTTTCGTTTTGACAGGCAGCGGTTACGCTAGTTAGCACATCAAAATGTGTCGTGTCAGACGAGCGACGTGGCGATTGGACTACCCTGTCGGATCAGTTTCACGATCCGTGCTTGCGGTTTCTCTCAAATAGCCCGTTCCAACTGTCATGACCTCGTCCCTGTTCTACTATCTTCTCTCCACCAATGGTAACTTTTGATGATACGTATGTCCCTTCTCCCTCTCTTCCTGTCCAGCCACATCATCATCCATCCCAGTTATGGTGCTCTCCTCGCTGGGGTCGTCGTCGCAGCAATGTGAGTATATGTTACACTGTGCATCCACCGATCATCGTACTCATTACCCTTCCTTAGCCTGTACGGAGGTGTGTGCCAATGCATTTTCATTTCCACCTTATTAAACTAGCAGACGCTAGTCACGTGCGTTCAGACCTGGCACTACTATACTTTCTATCCTTCGGACCCATGGTACATCAAGCTTCTCGTCAGTTTACTCAAATTTCTCTCGGTCTCATTCTAATACTTTGTTCCAGGTCGCAGGCATCCTTTTCTCAGACACTTGCCACCAGGCCCTGATTACGCACGCGGGCAAGTGCAATCATGTCCCCCTGGTATGTGTGTATTAATCTATCCATAGTCTACACATATCTCGTCACCAACTTCGGAGTGGCCGAAGAGCTCGAGAAAATTGTCTGGTGAGTGGGTTCCCGTTACCAAACCTTTGCGCTCACTCCCTACCAGGAGTCTGATCGTAAGTGTTTTTCCTTCGCTGACCGTTTTATTGACCCGTTTTATTATCCAGGTCCAAGTCTTCTTCAATGTATGCCGCTCGTTCGGCTTCACTGCTCTTCCCTAGCTCACCATACATACCAGGGATTCACCACATTTTTCGTCCAGTGCTTCCTGGCGATGCGCGTTTATAGGCGTATGTTACTACCCTTTGCTGACTGAGCCCCGCCATTGAATCTCATCAGTCAGCAATAAGAATTGGCTTGCCACTGGCTCAGTTGTAAGTTATGTGCCGGGACACGCAATTTAATTTCTTAGTCATTCTCCCCTAGATGATATTGGTCATTGCTCAATTCAGTGAGTTACGTGCTCCCGAGCTCATTCTCCCCGCTAATAATGTTATGTCTATAGTTTTGATCCTCGGTGGGTGACAGCCAGCTTTGTCATAAACGTCATTGATACCAGCGACACCGCGTAGTCTACTCTGCCAACGCGTATGTCTCTGTTTTTCATATTTTCTTCACGTCAAAGTTCCGCTCATTGCACGCTCAGTGTACATTTCGACACGTTTGTACAGCTTGATACTCTGAAGGTGAATGAAGTACCCAGTCCTATGTGTGAACAGTCCGCCGACGCTGCGCGTAGGCTCTTTCGATGTCGATCAATGCGACCGCTGCAGCAGGGGACATCCTCATCTGTGTGTTCCTCTGTTATCTATTGCAGAGATCGCGAACTGGCTTCCGAAAGTAAATATTTCCACACATTTGCTCTCCGTGTTTTCTGAATTTCTTGTCGTCAGATCTGATACGATGATTAACAAGCTGGTAAGTGACGAGCATCACGGATTCGCTTTCGGTGACAGACAAGCGCGGTGTAGATCATGTTCAGTATCAACACCGGTCTTTTGACAAGGTGAGATTCGTAATTGATGGAGGCGCACGTCGCTGACAAGTGTGTGACAGTCTCGATGCCATCGCATCGCTAATATCCGTAAGCGATGTCTCGCGTCTCGTGCGATTGATCGTTTCCGATCATATCATAGATTTCTGTATGGCCCAACACATTCATCTACATCACATTCTACTTCAGCATCGGCGGACGTACGTCTTGTGTCGGGAGCGATGCCACTTTTATTAATGAATTGTTTCAGTGTACAGCAACTCCCTCCTCGCCACGCTGAACGCGCGCAACGGATTGAGGAAGCGCGGTATTCGTCCCGAAGCTACATCGATTTCTCAAGCTACGCAACAATATGCGGACCACAGTTTCCTTGGAACAACATCCGCGGTAAGTTTCTTGAGAAATGGCGCAGGACACTGTCTCATTATCCTATCAGCGCGTGCCAAGTAATATTTTCATCAAGGTCGACACTACGCGCGAGTACGTGCGGGACGAGGTGAGCAGTACGTGCAAAGGCACCCTTTTTGCTTGACTGTCGTGGTGGCCAGCAGTTATCTTCGAGTGGTGACGTGAAGAATCACGAGAACGTTTGAGCTGATTGCAGGATATGAAAGACCGACCTAGAAGCGTCGTTCAATCAACGTTCGCCATTCCAGACGCACCTTTGTTGGTTGAAGCATTTGGGTTGCTACTTTTTTTTTTTAATCTGTCATGAGTTGTTGTACAATACCCACCGTGGGCGGAACTGGAGTTAGTCGGAGTGTAGCAATTCCGTCCCTCTGATTCAGTACCATTGCAGTGCATCCGTATCGGCGACACAAAATCCATTGGCTTTGGAAAACTAAAGAAACCAACACACATACTAAACAACGAACCGAATGCATTAGGACACGAGGTATAGGGTTCTACAGTGGCTTCGCAAACCTAGTCATCGAGTCAGCATCCCGAACGGACGCCCAGATGATTGTACAAAAACGCACGTGGCATCAATCTGCTTTACTTGCGGGAGAGACAATATAATCTTCCGTCGGTAACTTGCACCTTCCGATTGTTGACACGGGTTGCCTTCGAGATAGATCGTCTCAAACGATGTCAAATGTTTGAGTTGCGGTTCGAGTGCGTTCAGATCGGGAATCTTGTTATTGTTCAACTGGAAGAAAAAGAGAGACGTCCAGTTAGGCGCGCGCTTCTTTTGTCGACAACACACGTACCCAGAGCTCCTCTAATGACGTCAAATGTGAGATGTTTTCTATCACAGGGATGAAATTCGTCCCAAGGTCCAAGGTCTTGAGCTTCTTCTGAAGAAAAACGTCATGTTCATGTGCTACATCATGCCGGAGCCACTCACATTGTGCTCAAGACCTTCTATTCTCTCAACCCCATTATGGCTAAGATACAACTCCTCGAGGTTCTCTAATCTCTCCAGGTTCTCGATCTTGGTAATACGATTCGACTGGAGAGATAGAATCTTAAGTGCCCTGAGCTTGTTCAAGTTCTGGGTGACGTTGGAAGGTCAGGATCGCAGTCAGTCATCAACATTGCACATACTTCGAGTTTCGAAAGCTTGTTCTTTCCTAACCATAGCTCCTCTAGGTTGACGAGCGCGTCCAGCCCCTCTATCCGCTGCGGGGAACGAGTCTATACGATGCACAATAAACACGAGGCTAACGTACCCTGATCTTGTTACCCCCAAGTTCGAGACTCGTTAGTGACACAGACGCATCAAGGCCTGTTATCTTCGATATTCGATTCTGCACAAAATATACCGTGCGGAGAGATTGCAGATGAGCAAGGTCATCGGGTATACTTCGTAGCAAGTTGAACGAGAGATCCAACGTACTATCAAAAAAAGCCAGACATCAGGTGTTTGTGAGGTAGTGCGAGAACGATGCCTCACGTCAACGAGGACAGCTGAATCAGTGCATCACCGACCTCCTTGATCTTGTTGTCATACAGATCCAAGTCCTCCAGCTTTTGCAACTGATGAAACACCTCCGGGTCGAGAAACGACACGGCATTCTGTCGGAGACACAACCGCCTGAGATGCCCCGCGAAGCGTTGTAATCGCAGTGGTGCGAGCGAGCTCAGCCGAGCATGCACGAGCTCGAGTTCCTAACACCCCACGTTGGCGATGTGAACGGACCCCTGCGGGGGGGAGACTGATGAATCACGCACGTCCGCGTCATCCGGAAAGTCTTCGAGTGGATCCTCTTTGTTCTCCTCCACGTCTTCTTGGGCTGATTCATACTCTGACCCGTCGTCGTGCTCCTCTGCAGACGGTAGTACGACGCGCGCAGTTGGGCTGGCGCGTGCGATCAGCTCAGGAGAGGTCGGTTGGGTGGAGGATGTTCTCCTCACCGCTCTACGAGGACGAAATCCTTGTCTTCTGTACTCGAGCGTGTCCCAGCGGCTGATTCAGACATGATCGTAGCACGGAACTAGTATTTCGGAATTAGGTAATGACACTACTACATGACCATGTTCGCGCCACACTGGTGACTCGGACTCGGAGTCTCCCTAAGCCAGACCCAACACTTCGAGATTAGAAAATAGTCGTTCTAATCACACGAAGCGCCAGTGATGGACACATTGGACACTGACAAGTCTGCTCAGCATCGGAAAGCTCGTGAAACTCTGACCAACATCGCGGAGGTTTCAAAGAAGCTCCACACCGCACTCGCCCGGGAAAATGCCAACTTGCAGGGGCTCGCTGCCTGGACTCGGTTAGACAAGATCGTCGTTGCCTCTAGGTCCATACTTGACAATTCCTTGGGCAATGACTCCTTCCGCGACCCTCGACTCGAAGATTGGCTTTGTAGTAAAGAACCTGATATGTGCTTGTGCATATTGAGTGACATGGAGAGATTGATCGCGACCGATGTCGGTGGAAGGACATTGTGGGGTAAATTCTGCGGCGCGGTCCTCTCCATGTCTGCCGATAGAGTCAACGAGGCAATCAAGCTGTTCAATGACCGGCAAGATTTTTTCCATTTCCTGCTCACGCCAGAGGTCTGGTAAGTATTCCGACAATCCCACGGTTTAGTGCTTCACCATCTACCAACCAGGAACTGCGAGACGGATATTCGACCGCAGCCAGGAACGGCTCCTGAAGTTGACCTAAAAGTCACAAACAAAGGCTCTTGTGAGGAGCAAGAGAGTGTGGCCGTTGATAGTGCGTATGTTCTGAATCTCATCAAAATCCTGGCTCTCACAACGTATCACACATTAAGCGAAAAAACTCGATTCTGTCCTGAAATGGCTCGATGGAATCAGTTGCAACGAAAAACACGAAGACGTCGTTTCTCTGCGTCAACCTGACACATGCACATGGCTGTCTGAGGCAAATCAGTACAAGCTTTGGAGGAACAGTGATGATTCCTTCCTGTGGTTACAAGGTAAAGGTGTAGTATCTAGAATATTGAATATTCCGGCTTTATACTGATAGGGCAATGGTCGCAGCTGGCGCCGGAAAAACAGTTCTAGCGTGCGTCAATATGTGATCCTTTACGCTGAGGCTTACCATTCCACAGCGCTTTCGTGATTGAGAGGATTAGGAAAACACTACAAGATGGAGAATCTATTGTGTTCTTTTACTGCGATGTCAGGGATGAACGCACCACGAGGGCTGCAGTGGTAATGCGTTCCATTCTCTCCCAGCTTCTCCGCAAACTCCGCAATGCTACTACTGGCCAAGATCTGATCGAACTGGTCAATGACATGGACAGCCGGCGAACCGAAGGTACCTGGGTCCTCAAACATGCCAAAAACATGACTTCTTTTGTGTCTCGTGCCTCAAGACAGTTTAGTCCGCAGCCCCTTGTCGTCCTCGATGCCTTGGACGAATGTCAAGATATCGAAAGCCTCCTCCATGCCATCCGTGAACTGAAGGACGGTGGAATGCGACTATTCGTAACCGGCCGCCCGCTTCAGATCATCAAAGACAAATTCCACGATTTTCCTTCCATCTCTATGGACGGAATGGAAAAAAAAGTGTCTACAGATATCAGGTTATATGTTATCAGAGAAATTGATGGCGACCGGCGGTTAAGGATCCTCGAGGAAAAGCTGAAGACAGAGATCCTTACCACGTTGCAAACTAAAGCGGACGGAATGTAGGTCCACTATTTACTGCGCATACCCTACGCTCACGCTTGTGGTTGTTCAGGTTCCGCTGGACCCAGTGTCAAATTGATACCCTCAAGAGATGCGCAACTGCAAGAGATATCCGGACAGCGCTTCACAGCCTCCCGAGTGGCCTTAATGGAACCTATGAAAGGATTCTCGGTGCGATTGACCCACAGTCATCAGATGGAAAGGTAGCCCGACGCACGTTGATCTGGCTCGTGGCTGCATTACGACCCCTGACATTGGCTGAAATTCTCGAGGCGCTCTCAATTGATCTTCGAGGAAGAAGGCTAGATCGTGAAATTGCTCCCGTGCATGGACGTGCTTTGCTAGATGCACTAGGCAGTCTCGTGGTGTATAACGAAGCGACAGATGTCATCATTTTGTCTCATTCTAGTGTCAAGGTAGGTTATAAGCATCTGGCCCGTCTTTGCTTGGGATTGACGTATCATGTAGGAGTACCTGATTGGACAGTCGGGCCTCACGAACCTGTCCATGTATCATATCAATATGCGGGTAGCTCATGCACAGGTGGCACTCCGTTGCATGTGCTATATTGCTGCCGTGGTCAAATACTGGCCACTTTCTGACACCAAGATGGTAGAGAGCCACAAGTGTGGGCCACCGACTAAGCTACCTGCACTGCCCTACTCCTTCCGCAAGGGTGAAATTCCGGGACCTACTCCAACAGCCTTCTTTGACCAGAAAACAGGTATCGAGTCGCTCCCCCTACTCCATTATGCATTCAGGCATGGTTTTCGCCATCTTGAGTGTCTTGAATCTGGAAATAGTGCTATCATAGATGGCATGATAGCTCTCCGATCAGACATTGAACAGCACCCTGTTGAGTGGCAGCGTATATGCGAACTGGTTATCTTGCGTCTCCCCTACTCATCATGGACATTAATTGCTGCACAGCATGATTACGTTGTCTGCATCTTAATATTTCTACTTCCCGAACTGTTCCTTCGTGCTTTTCTTTGTCGAGCTCCCTTCAAGCCATTGGATGGAACAAGCCCACTTATATATGCTGCACACTTTGGCAAGATCGAGCATGCTAGAACTCTCCTCTCATGCGGTGTCAGCCACGTGAATGGCACTGGCTTGGATGTCGAAAGTCTTCACCAAGTACTCCCGCTCGAGGTTGCTTTCCATCAACGGCACGACTCGCTCTTCGATCTGTTCCTGTTGGATTGGAGGGCTACCGTGCCTCCCCAGCTATTTTCCTCTGTCTTCCACGGACGGTACCTCAAGCGTGCCCTGACACGCATTACCACAAAACTCCTCCAATGTGATGAATTTGCGGAATGGGTAGCCGATGGCCACGAACAATCACTTCTACAAGTGTTGGATTACAACTGGGGTTTAATCGGGGAGCAAGAGGCCGTTACCATACTACGGAGACTTGTTCAAGTCGGATGCGACTTTTCTAGGCCTGATTTGTTGGAATCAGTGCTCCGAGCCATCTTGAGTGCGACATCCCGCACATCTCTTGCCGTGTTGCTGTATTTATGTTCCCTTGATGTGCCAATGCCTTCCAGGGCGTCATTCATTGAGGGGATAACACTGGTCCCAGAGCTCACTCTTCAGGGCCTTGATGTAAATGCCATTTTGACCCATGGTGACATTGCGTTACATCATGCCTTTGGGGAGTGTAGGCGTGGTTCCAGTTGTTGGGCGCCTGATTGTAACCTCTGTTCGGTATTCATTCGAGCCATGGGTCCCCAAGTAAGTCAGAAGTTCATAAATCAATATATAAGGTTTATCTCATGATGCCTGGCTTCTATCATTCTAGCATATTATTTCCGCTGATGTACTCTTCGTTGGCAGAAAGGGCACGGGGAAAAGCTCCCTTGTCAACATGATTCTGGGCGTTCCGGACGATTCACCTGGTGCTGCCCAGGTGACCAACGGGAGTACCTTGCAAACTATCAGCTACGCCACTTTGCTGGAATCCCTACCTGTTCAGATCTGGGACACCCCAGGCTTGGACGACGCACTAGACGACCACTATGTCAGGGACAAGATCAACGATTGGCTTCTCCAGGTGTCGTCGAGCCACTGCAAGCACGACCCGGCAACTGATCGACCATGCCTCAATGTACCAAGTGCTCAAGTTGTGTGGTGTATGGACGCTGCAGAAATAAGCGACCCAGTCGCTTGGCGGCAATTTTGGGCTATCCATGAGGAGTGCCGTCGTCAAGGAGTTTTTTCAATGGTACTCGTTAATCAGGTGCCCACGCAGTCTCCAAGCGATTGGAAGGTACGTACAATGCGAAAACCAGTTGGAGCGGTTCGGTCTGTCGGGTGATTCTGTTCTTCTAAAAAGCATGCGGAGTCACCGGGGAGTGTCTTCTCCTGAGTACAGAGGTGATTCCCAGGCCCTCTGCCAGCTCATCCGCCAGCATGCGCTACAGAATCTCAGAGGTAGCCTTACGCTTGACCTTGACCGTCCACGTGGGGTAGATACACCTTTTGACAGAACGTCGTACCCAACTGACTGCGTTTCATTACAGGCTCTTCTAGCGCAATGTACCAACAGAAGATCAGAACTTTACTTTCGATGTTTCTGGGTCTCCAACTCCGAAAAATGCATATGCATTGTCCGTCGATCCGAGGTGTTGAAACATCTGCGCCTATGCCACGGTGTTTCTGGGACAACAGATCCTACAATGACTTGTCATTGGCAAGGCTGTAATAAATCTATGCAGAGAAAGAATATAATCAGACATTTTCGCGAGGTACACCTGGGCGAGGTACGTCGCGGTAAGTACTGATTGTTCGTTACCGTTCAGTCGCCCAGATCGAGGCACTGTCACGGCGTCTTCCAGGTATGTCGAGTGATATATTGATTGGAATATTATTCTAAATGTCACCGAATCCTTTCTCAGTCGTTACCTTGAGTTTGAACTCTAGTGGATTTCCATCTTTCCCCTTCGATAAGCTCTATCTAGCGATATCCCAGAAAGCCAATGCGTCCTCCATCACTTGTCATTGAATAAATACCCACATTCAAAATTTCCTTTCCAACGTGTTCCTCGTGTCCCACTACATAGCAACAATAGAGCCGTCAATGGCTCGAAAGTACAAAACTTTGCCCACTACTCGGTATCGAACACCATCGCCCTCACCTCGATCGACTGCCTCAGCGGTGCATCCGCCGGACTCGTCTTGTCCGCAAACGCCGAATGCGCCGCAAACCGCGCCTTGTTCACGTCCGAGTCAAAGCACTTGAACAGCGTCACCTCGTCCGGCGTCTGGTCCGAAAGGTAATACCACGCGTGTCCAGGGTTATACCTGAAACTGTCCGTGCTCGTCTCACGGTCTGGATAGACGAATCTCGTCGCCGCCAAGTCCCGCTCTAGATCGATGGAGCGGTAATCGGCGAGCGCCAGCGGGTCGTGGGCCACGATATTCGCGATTGGCCTGCGGACGTGCGTGGACGTGATATGGATGACTTGATAAGGAAGGTGATATTAATAGGCCTCTCACCTCCAGACGTTGATGATGCGATAGCGTCCGTTCATCAGTCTTTCTGCATCGTCCCCAAGACGGTCCTTGAGGGTCTGTTCGTGCGTGGGATTCATCTTGTCCACGTGGACGGCGTACTACGGGGGACGTGGGACGATCAGCGGGCACCCTGATGAGCAAGACGTGTGACACTCACTGCTGGGTTTTGCGCCTTGAGGGTTGTCTGAGCATTCGGGCTCCTCCGAATAGTATGGTTGAAGATAACGACCTTCTTAGCACCGGAATACTGCTTCAGGATCTCTTCGCACTGTGCATAATACACCGTCTGGATCTTTTCTTCGTCGACATAGTCTTTCTCCACGCTGGGGCATTTCGCAAACATAAACCCGCTGACATCGAGACCAAACACCTCTTCCCTGCCTCTGGTATCGTGGATGACCACAGGGCGGGTATCCGTAAGCATGTTGCTTTTGGGCACATCTTCTGGAGTGTCCCTGTAGTAAGGGAATCCTCCATCTGTTGTAGTTGAAGCGCAGTAGTTGAGAGTCGTTGGGACATCGCGGGGAGCAAGCACTTCCGCGGTCATGATGATGGTTGGAAAGAGGCCTCAGCGTCTCATGAGGCATCTGTTATATGGACACGGAGACTATCGGTGCCATTTATATACATCCCCCCAAACCTATCAATATCGTAGCGGCGCGAATCGCGCCAGTCCCCGACTCCGGATTGCTCAGGCTGGCTTCGTAGTCAACACCGAATCAATGCATTGTACTTACGCACAGTATTTAAACTTCGAGAGTAAGCACAGACAGATGCTAGTGCTGTTCGTATACTTCAAAGGGGTAGAAAAAACAGCGAGGAAAATCATCATGACGCAAGCGCAAGCGTGAATCAGGTCGAACGTTACGG
>JBBPNE010000350.1:0-25785 GCA_038090735.1 Xerocomellus amylosporus | reverse complement strand
ATCACTCATGGTACGTCACCCCCCACAGCACCCCCACCCCCCATAATTCTTTTCCCCCCCCAGCCTCATCCCCTCCCGTCCCCTCACAGCTACGCCCGCACTGCCCAGCCAAGGATCAACTCATAAACTGGCTCCCATAAACTATGCGCAGCGTGTCCCTCCCCCTCACCTCATCGGGTTCCCAGCATATCTACAACATCATAAGATTTGCGTGGGTGGACTCAACCAAAGAAACCTATGGATCTGGTCTTCTTGTGTACCATATTGTATGTCCTGCAACCTCAAAGGCATTCCCAAGGAGGCGTGCGCCACCACATCCCACAAAGCCACCACATCCCACAAAGTGATCCTGACTTTGATTTCGACCCTAGCAGGGACCTACGCAGGCAGCACGGTCACCAACTACCTCCTGGCACACCGTCCACAGCCTCCCCTGGCCCCTCAACTCGGATGAAATCGACACTCTCGTGAAGGTGCGAAGACCCTCGCACCTGCTTCCTCCAACGACCCCGCATGAACCATACACAATCGACACCATCATCCAAATCCACTCTCGTCTATCCCTATCTGAACCCCTGGACGCCGCCATCTTCACCTGCTTGACCACCACCTTTTTCCCAATGGCGCGGACGGGAGAATTTACTGTCAAGAACCTACAATCGTTTAACCCAGACCTACATGTCACCCAGAGCAACATGAGTATTCAACTTGACTGCCAAGTAGTGTTTTAAAGTCCGGTCTAGGACCAGCCGAAAGACTGGCAACTAGTGTATAAAAGTCTGGTCCAGTCCGGTCTTTTGACCACCAAATGGGGCAACCAGACCAAGACCGGACCTACCCTTACCCTGGAGGCTGGCAACCGGTCGTTTAATGTGTTTCCCGTGGGAACCGCGCTTAGCAGTGGCGTGGGTAACTTTAGTACACACCCTCGGCTATCTATAGCACCCTTAATCATGTAAAGCGGTTCACACAATGCCGAGATATCGTCAATTCAGGGTCGCATGTCAGAGAAACTCCAGTCAGGAGTGTATATACTTGTAACTAACCAGGAATACATCATAGAATTATGCAAAAATAGGGGCAGTGGGCTTCAATGGTACCTAAATGTATATGTATTTTGCGAAGCAACCAGTTGCAACCGGTTTTAGACTGGTCTGTTCAATTTCTTGATTTTAAAAAGACCGGACCGGTTACTGTTCAAATCTAGCTCAACCAGACTGAATCGGTCCGGTCCGGTTGCCGGTCTGTTGATCGGTCCTTAACTGGACTTTTATACACTACCGGCAACTGGACCGGACTGGACCGAATCAGTCTGGTTGCGATGGTTTTGAACAGTAACCGGTCTGGTCTTTTTAAAATCGAGAAACCAAAAAGACGGGTCTAAAACTGGTTGCAACCGGTCCGGACCGCAATCGGTTGTTTCGGAAAATACATTCACATTTAGGAACCATTGAAGCCCAATTTCCCTATTTTCTGCATAATTTTACGATTTATTCCTGGTTAGTTACAAGTATATACACTCCTGACTGGAGTTTCACTGACATGTGCCCCGGAAATAACGATATCTCGGCATTGTGTGAACCGCTTTACATGATTAAGGGTGCTATAGATAGCCGAGAGTGTGTACAAAAGTTGCCCACGCCACTGCTAAGTGCAGTCCCCACGGGAAACACATCAAAAGACCGGACCGGACCGGACTTTTAGGCACCACCGCCAAGGCTTTGAAATCACCAACTTTCACCTACCCCGCACCAAAGCCACCCCTTAGGGAGAGGATGTCAACTGGGCAAAGCAAGACGGCCTCGCCGCTCCCCACTATGCCCTCACAAATCACTTCAACATTAACAACACTCCTCCCGAACTCCCCCTCTTCACTTACAGAGTTAAGAATGGTCACTGTCCACTGATGCAATCAAAATTCCTCAAAACTCTCGAAAATGCTGCAAAGAGTGCAGGCATTTCCCCCCTAAAGGGACATGGCATTTGAATAGGGTCCACTCTAAAATACCTCCTTCACAACATACCATTCAAAGTGGTAAAAGTGAAAGGTCAATGGGCAAGCGACACCTTTTTATCGTAGCTTCGAAAGCACGCACAAATACTCACACCCTTCATGCAGGCAAAACCGGCGGTCTGTGAATCTTTCTTGAAGCTCACCATACCTCCCATTTGTAGATAACCATCCACTAAGCACAAACCTTTGTCCTCCTCCTACCTACTGGATGCAACACTTTGCTTCATGCATCATCAATCGCTCGAATCCTACCCATTGAGATCGCACTGCATATCCCACCTGGCAGGTCGGCTTCCATTCCGGGTTGGAAGCGCTCTGCACTTCATCCACTCACCCCTGTCTCGCATCCTCTCGCATCTGTTCCAAATCTTGTGTAAATACACTTATTGACAAAACAATCATGTCACCTGAGACCGTGTTTTCTACTCTGAGGGTACTCCGAAAGGTTCAGAAGTACTTAGCGCTCAGGACTCGGCTTCACCATATGCGGTGCGCCCTTGTCAAGAAGTCTGAGGTGTCACGGAATTGGTCGGGGGTGTCAGGAAACATCGGAGGTCGTCGGGGGACAATGGTGATAGTCAGAGAGAGTCAGACATGTTGGGTGCAAGGTCTAACGTCAAGCTAACCTGTGAAGGGACAACGAGGGGACTTGTTGACTTCAGAGAGAGAAGGTAGAATATCTTAGTGGATAATCAGACTAAAGTATAAGGTGATAAAACTATGTATATATGTACAAAGGGAGAACACTGCAGAAACTTCAAGAGGTTGCAGTGTTCCCGAGTTGTGGGACAGATAATACTAAATAGCGGAACTAGTTCTAATGGAGGTAAGTAAGGTACTAGAATGAACAGAGGTAATATAAGTGTCAAGCAAGCTCCAAGGTCTCGGAGCTTTGTCGGGCTGAGGGTACTAACCATCTCGGGCATGACAGGCCAAGTTGGAACTTACTTGGAGTGCTTGGAAGCGAGCCTAGTGTACGGGATATGACATCACCCGCGTTTACTGAGCAACTTCCAAAGATTGTCACACTGTGACGCAGCGAGGCATAGGTCAGTCACAGTGTAAAGTCTTCGGACGAGCAGTGTTAAGCGGCACATTCTTCTTTTTCCGTGCCCTCACCTGCCGCCCATCCTCACCTCACTCATCCTCGCTGTTTGTTGCACCCACTGCTCCACACCCATCCTCGATTCTCCAATTTCAACTCCTCACAGCTCATTCCACCCCAGGATCTTGGGTGCACAAGCCGCCCACTGCCAGCATCACTTTCCCACAAGGTGTTTTCCCACCTGCCCTCACAACTCATATTCCACCCAGCAGGTCGGCTTCCGTTCCTGGTTGGAAGCGCTCTGCACTTCACCCACTCTCCCCGTCTCACATCCTCTCACATCTGTTCCAAATCTTTTGTAAATACACTTATTTACAGAACAATCATATCACCCACATTTACTGAGCAACTTCCAAAGAACTCTGAAAATCCTGTCTATGATAGTGGAAAATCCCATGTTTGACAATGTGTTCATGACAGCATTTTCCCTTCCTCCAAGGATTATGGCTACAGACTCCTTCTAGATTTCACAGCAACCTTCAATCAACAGGATCCAATCAATGTCAAAGAGCATGTTCTTCCTGTAGGTGAACCACTATTCCAGGAGCCATCTCCCTGGGACAAGAACATGGTTCATCACCTGGCTACTGATTGTGTGGGGCAACCTCAACAGGTTCTTGTTAATGATGCTGATGTCATGGGAATGGAAGAAATGTTGATGCTCGCAGGCAACAAGAATTCCTCTCCCAGCTAGTGTTTTAAAGTCCAGGTAAGGACTGATCAAAAGACCGGCTAACTGGACCAGACCGGACTGATCGCATCCGGTCCGAATCGGTCTGGTTGCGCTGGTTTTGAACAGTAACCGGTCCAGTCTTTGTAAAATCAAGAAAACAAAAAGATCGGACCAGACCGCAACCAGTTACTTCAAAAATTATATCCCCCAGTTGCCATCATTTACCCCCACTTCCCCTATTTTCTGCATAATTTTATGATTTTTCCCTGGTTAGTTACAAGTATATACACTCCTAACTCAAGTTCCACTGACATGCGACCCAGAAATGACAGTATCTCGGCATTGTGTGAAACGATTTACGCGATTCAAGGTGCTATCGATAGCCAAGGGTGGGTACTAAAGTCACCCACACCACCACTAAGCGTGGTTCCCATGGGAAACACATGAACAGACCGGTCTTCCAAAAGACCGTTCACAACTGGTCGCAACTGGCAACCAGACTGCTTAGGATCGGTCCTGAGCGGTCCGGTTCCCGGTTGCCATGTTTGGGATCAAGGTTAGGACCAGTTGCCTCATTTGGTGGCCAAAAGACCGGACCAGACCGCACTTTTAAACACTACTCCCAGCATGGACCTCTTTATCTGTGGAAAGAATCCTGTCCAGTGAAATTATGTCTATCTCTGGCCGGAACTGATCATCACAGGTGAGGTCCGAGGTCCGACCACTCTGGACATCAACAGCATCATTTGGGTCACCCATGGTCTCCATGTCCTTGGCTCCCTCAGGATGAACATTAGGCCATACTTTGGAAACAAACCACCCATTCCCAAAAACAAACATTGTGACATGGAGATCCTCTGGTCCCAGTCACTCCAAGTGGGTCACCAAATCAGTCCCTCTCAGTGATATTCCCCACATCCATTTCACCCAGGCAGGAGACGGCTCCAGAAGCATCAACTTCTACATAGCATTTCCGTGCATGATGCACAAGAACCCCAAGACCAGTCGTTCCACCACCCTTGTTCCATCTCCAATGAAAACTGTCAGACTGGCTCACTCAAGTCTTGTTGCCTGGTATAAGAGCCACCCAACGTGTCTCAAGAGATTCGTGAATATTCTGACTTTACCTATGAGAAGTGGAAGTGGAAGCCACTGTGAATAAGCAACTCAAGGTTTCCAGGACCCTCACCCTTGACACTGCCCCCATCGAAAGCTTGGTTGACCACATGCGTGTCCTCATGTCTCAAGCTCATGATGGTCATCTTGGTGTCTCATATCATCTGGCTCCAATAGACCAGTAGCCCCTCATGGGGTTATAGAAGCTCAATGCCATCCATGCCTCGTATATAAAGGCCACAATGAACAAGCCACAGGAGTTCAAGACGTATGCCATGCCCAGACATGTCGGACTACATACGGGCTACATAGAAACTGTTCCCAACAGAGCCGTTCAGCTTACATTTCACTTGACACAATATCTGCCAAACAGCACCACAGCCACAGATTCAGGGCATGGAAGACTCTGGACAGGTTTTCATGGGACCATAGTATAGACTATACATGTGCACCAATTCAAAATGCTATAGGCTAAGCGGAATAGCAAGTGTACAAGAAGGTCAGGCACATCAACCTGCCTTCCCATCAGGTCCTCACATGTCTGGACGAAGCTCAAGGTATTTCCACAAGGGCATCTAAAAATATACATAGACAGGACAAGTGGGTGGCCAGATCAACAAACAAGAGGATTCCGCCCCACACGAGGGATGGAACACATGGAGTTTAAAGCTTTAGTATGACATGGTCTGGTGTTTCAGTCAAGTGTTGATATTAATGTATGTATTTAAACCACCTTCACCATAGACCCCACACGAGCAGATATTATGGTATCAGTTTCTCAAGTAAATGTCCATCAGACAAGTCATGTCAACGCTTCGAATGACTTGGCTTACCTTTAGGTTTTGTTACCTCTTTAGACATGGAAGGTGGGTGTTTCTTGATTGAGAAATGCTGCCACCGCACCACATACTGCTTTTCTTATGTGCATCCAGGATGTTGGTACCTCAATGTGTTTAATGAAGGAAACTGCCTTCATACTGGTAGATAGGTGGCTGGTCCAAGTTGTGTTCAACTTGCTTGATGAACAAGACTCAGAAGCTTGGTGGACAACCAAGCCAAGATAAGGACACTGACTGCTAAGCTGAAGCATCGGACAGCCATGTCTGACTTAGGTTGTGGCGACATGTGCCCCATCAGGTCCTGCCAGCCATCTGGAGGGCGGCCTGGGGGAAGTTGCATAATGCACCTTATGCTGGAAGCACCATTCTCAACTGGGACAACATTCAGACACTTTTCACCTATGCTTCGGTCTATCTCCTTTCATTGCCTCTGTATATTGTAAGACAGATCCCCATAATACGACAGGACATTGAATTGCAAGGCTAGATAGAGCCCCATGCTTGTTCTGTAGTCAAGGAAATGAAGAGCCTTCCAAGGGTTGGAGGCGATGGTACTCAGGACATACAGAATCACCACCTTCCATGGTTGGGATTACATAGTTCCATGACATTTTGATAAGGATGGTGCTTGGACTGTGGCATATCAGTTGTTCAAGAATGGCTGTTTGCCAGACGAGTTCAACTTTTGCTTTGGCTCACTGGGGGAAGGTTTTAACAATCAGGGAAAATTGTGCATGGCGAGCGGTCACATTGTACTTAAGCTTTGCATGCATACTTACATGGCACTACCACTCTTGGACCCTCCACCTTGAACCAGCGGACATATCTCACCCAAGGGATCAGGATTACCATCGCCAAAGGTCTTTGGACATGGCATGCAAGTAGATAATCTACAGGCACGGTGGAGCTGGAAGAGTCAGTGCGATCACTGCAAGGTGGATCTGATGCAGTTTCTGACTAGAATAAGTGGACCAACAGTTGGCCACAGTCTCTAGAGAAGCATTTTCCCTAGCTTTTGAGAGTTAACAGCTAGGGAGCCTCTGGGGCTTCCAAGCCATACCCCCGGAAGGGTCCAACTTACAGTCGACGGCTGTCTTAGGGTGAGACAGAATGTGTGCTGGAATATAGAGCACACATGTAATCATACAATAATAACAATTTTCAATCCTCAACAGTGTCCTCTAATATTTATATCTGAAACTCTGATCACAGGCTTTTCCAGTCTCTCACTTGGCTTAATTGTATTCAACCATGCACAATTTATTTGTCTATTTAATGTCTAGTTTAAGCCCCTTGAACTACACAGCAACAGCCTTAAACCACAAGCTACTCATTCATATACTGTCCACAGGTGCTAAGCACCATTCTTCAAAATTTGTTCAGTTCCATACACAGAAGCACTGGAAGCTGTAGGGCCATTGCACTTTGGCTCAGCAGGTGTGATGGTTTGGTCTCAGGCTGTTCAGTGGAAACACAGGATTTGAATGAGGCCCATGGCATGCCTTAAAAGATGGCATTAAGTATGTCGGAGGAGCAGGGTAGAAGAGCACCCCATCAGGAAGGAACAATGGCCCTAAAATACAATGAACCTCAGTATTTTTAGCCCCACATAGGCATTAGCTATACTTTCAAAGAGATTACTGTTGCCCATTCCTCACACACCATGACACAAAGCAAATGAATTCTCATAATTGAGCCCTTGAAACCACCGCAAATCCTAGTGAGCCTAATTTCATTTCTTCCGCTGCTGCAGTCTCACGTTACAATGCCACAAGAACATGCCAAATCTTTTCCGCCTTTCCAATGAGCTTCTGTCCATCATATCCACCCTGATGGATGTTACCTCGTGTCAAAATTTCTGCATACACATTCACGCCTCAACATGGCTGCACGCACCTTGTGTGCCATCAAATTTGCCCTCCATTTAACTTGGGAGCCAGTCCATTGTGAATTGGGATGGTGAAACTCAGAAACCAACATGTCCTGTCCATGCAGAGCCCACAAATATTGTCACTATGAGTGATGTATCCACAATTTTTTGGATTCCACATCCCAACTGCCTCTTTCACTTCGAGCATCACTTCAGGCACTCCATGTTGACCTCTGTCAACATACCAGAACCTCCTGGGATTCCAACAAGGATGTGATACAGATAATGCAGAGGCTTTTGCATATCTGCACTTTCTCCCCGCCCCCAAGACATTGAAGTTTTCATCTGGGGGTACTATACGGAGGAGATGTCAGGGCCCCTAGCTGGTAAGGGTGGCATCCCTTCCAAAGCTAAAGATATCCACAATAAATCTGTAGTGCTCTGAGGATCCAAAAGACGTGTCTGCTTCCCTCAATGGGTCCACTGATCAAAGCGTGTACATATGTATACAGCCTGCACTGATAAACACAAAGATCTCCAACAGTCTACACACAATCTTCTTCTTGATACTGCAGACAGGACAAATGAAAACTTCATTCCTCCTTTGCAATATCTCCATCTCCGTTAAGCTGGGGCATCCTGACTCCAGTCAAGTTCCGAGACAATATAAAGCCTGGCCCATCCTAACATTTTAACTGAGCTAATCCTGCATGAACTTATTGAGTGGGATTGTTATATTATTAAATTACCAGTGTGGAAATTTGCTCTCTGATATTGCCTGAATTATATTTTTTCCATTTTTGGCTGATTGCCTTGTCATGCCTAGTCTCTGGCTCATCCCTGTGTGTGCCTGGTAGGGTGAATGGGTGGGTGGGGGAGATGGTTTACCCTTTTTGGTTGCTGACATCATCATGGCTGCAATCAGCATGAAATTTGCTTTCAGATAGTGCCCATATCAAGTCATGCCTTTTTGGATTGATTACATTGTTTGTTTGTATCTCTAAGGAATGAAAGGGGAGTGAACAGATGGATGTGAGACAGGAGGAATCCTGGGGCACTCACAGTATATCAGTCTGACAAGAGTTGGTATTGAGAGAGATTGGATGTGAAAAGAGGTCTTCAGAATGGATGTCAAAAAGTGCATGCTGGAAAGAATGTAAGCAAAGAACATGACAACCATGTAGGTGTGTGTGATCTTGGACACTTGGACAAGGGCAGAGGATGGTGTGGGGAGATGGACATGTCATGCGGGGTATTGGGTTGGTTGAGGAAGGTTGCTGGAATGAAGGTGAGCCAGATTTCTTCCTGACTGCGGGAACTGACAAACATCATGTTTACTAGTATCAATTTGGTGACACAGGTGGGTACATATGCTGGTAAAATAGTGTGGTTAAAGGATGGCATGGATGTAGTGACATAGTATAGTAAAAGTGTAGTCAAGTGTTGTAAAAATGCGGTCAGAAAGTGTAGACAAAGTGTACTAGTATTTTTGCAACATTATTGGTACCCTTTGACTACACCTAATACTTACTACAATTTTGTACATTTCTTTGTACACTTGTTTCTAAACTATTTGGTAGACTCTTGCTACACTTTTAATACACTTTCTTTGACACCTTTTGGTATTTTGTACACTTAGTACACTTTTAGTACACTTTTTTGTACACTTTCTGCCACTATTTGGTACACTCATACTACACTTTTGGTGCAATTCTTTGTACACTTCCTGGTACACTATTTTGTATATCATTAATACACATTTTGTACACATTTTTGTACATTTTGTGGTGTACTATTGGGTACACTTTTAGGACACTATTTGGTACAGTGACAGAATAGTAAAAGTGTGGACAAAAAGGGTAGGAAAGGGTACAGTCCAAAAGTGTACTGAACGAGTGTAGCAAAAGATAGATTTTCCTAAAATTCACACTTTGCCAGTGTTTACATTTTGTCTACTCAATTTTGTCCGCTTTTTGTACACTTTTACCACTACACTTGATTAGCTACACCTTTGCTATGCAATCTGCTCCGCTTTTTGTTCACTTTTGCTACACTTTTGATTATATTGAAGTAGCGATACAAAAAGTGTAATGAAGTAATTAGTGGCCGGAGTTTTGAAGTGTTGATTACCATTTTAAGAGAAATGTTCCCACAGTTGATGTTGAGAAAAGCGCACAAGTCCTGGAACACTGTTTGCAATTATTTGTACCATCTATCTTATATAAACCAACCATAGCTCCAGAACTTTCTCACACTCTCTTGTTTCTCAATTCCACCCTGCAGGTGCGTGGACAATACATGGAGGAGCCTAACTGTCTCGAACATATCTCTGATCACACATTTCTTTGCATAGTCCAATCATTCTAATCTCACTCCATAGAGATCCTCCCAGTGTTATTACCAGCTCTGATTAGATTTGATGATCAATTGTTATTAGTGCACAATAAGTGTACAGATGACAACCCACATCATTTTACAGCTTTGTAAGTATAATTGTCTTGAAAAAGAAAAAGAAACAACATTAGTTGACACTCATGGGGTGTGTGGATCTTACCCGTGTATGCATTCTTCAACAATGCCATGTGTCATTGAGGTTGATGGTTGCCTTGCACATGAGTTCCCAATCAGGTTCAATCTGCAGGTGTCTTGATATAAAGGATGCAAAGTCAACTGGAATGATACTATCACATAACGCTGGGACACTCAGAAATATGAACTTAGCGATGAAGAGTGGCACATTGTTCTATAGCTACTTGACATCCTGAAGGTAAGTACCAATGTGTTGCGAACACATCTTTTCTTTCTCTTTCACTCTTTCACATATCACTATATCACGTTCCAGATTGTTCCAGGACAATGACATCATACCTCACCTTATCCATATCCCATGATGACCTACCTCATATACAATTCATGTACCATAGTCTATAAGTAACTATAAAGTAGTTTCCCATTCTTGGAATAGTTATTATCTCTCTTGGTCTACGCTTCTTCGGGCATCCTTGAGTTGAGACCTGACATTATTCCAAGAATTTAAAATGTTGCCTGACACTTTGACACTCAGGGTACACAGTGATAAGATTATGTAGATCAAGGTTCTAGATTGGTTGGAAACCTGTGATTTATTCCAAACAGCCTTTCGAACACCTCATTTTTGGTTCCAACTATTCCTCTTCTTGCTGTATCATACCCAGCTCCTAGGGTTGAAGAAAATCTGTGGTAATATGCATCATGTATCACAGTGATCGGTCTATAACTGAGCAAATTGTATTTGAATTGTTCACAATTCATAGCCTAGTTTCAGCTACATAAAACTGATAATGTTGCTTACCCATAGTGTACTAGGGTCGTATTAGTGGAGCATGGGGCCACTACATGAGACAAATTGATAACATCTACTGTGTGTGTGATCACAGTTATTGTCATGTCTGTATACCACTGTGACCCAGTATTGTTGTCAAAAGAGCAAAGACAGATAATTCCTGGTTTCCCTCCCTTTGTTGATTCATGTCCTTTGAGATCTCAGGACACTTTCACCATATTGAGCTTGTGTCTCTGCACCCCATCCTATTCCTGCATTCTGCCCAGATCCAAGATTCTCCTTTGAGTTTTTTTTCCTGAGCAAAGTGCCCCATTATGACTCAACCATGCACAACTGCATTCAACTCTTGGAGAGAATCTATGCCTGTGCCTGACTCCTTGGTAACCTCATCTCCTCCAAGTCTGTATCTCAATGTTCATCCAATACTAACACTTTGGATAGACTCTTAAGTCCAGACCAAGTCACTAGCAGCCAAGCCTGACTTGTTCAATAGAGATAAGGCATTATTTGTCCAGTAGTGGAGAACAGTGACCCTGTATCTGGCAGGATTCAATGAAGATCCATCAGATAAACAGAAGATTCTGATTGTCCTGTCCTACATACAACATCAAATTTTACCATCCCAGATTCGATCTCTACTGTCTGTCCTGGTTGCACTAAAGGCAAACAGCCTTAACACTCCTTCCCGCCTAAAGTCCGGTCTAGGACTGGCACAAAGACTGGCACCTGCACAGGACAGAAAAGTACTCCTGGCGCACATAGTATAGGCCTTGAGCTTTTCTCCGATCTGCTGGACATAGGTGAGAAAGCCCGACAACCTATGGAAAGAGCTGCTGAAAGTAACCACTTCTTCTGTTTCCTCGCCCAGAGGGCCCTAGTTACTAGTTTGTAGAATGTGTAATTGATTGATACAGTATTCACAGGGATAAATCTTGAGGCAGTTGGATCTGATCACCTTGAGGTTTCGCAAATAGGCGAACGAGGTTGTCGCGAGGCTTGATCGACACATGCACTGGTTCGGCATTGAGAAGCACAAAGATTCACACTGTTAATGAATGGTAATAAGTCAATGGATAATATCCTTACCTGTTTCCTTGGATGACCGGGGAGGCATGGCAAGTGGAAGCGATAAGCGTTGAGCCCAAGAGATGGCATCGATTGGGCTTACTACATATATACCAGTGTTGTTGGTCGCGAGCTTATTATCTCCAGTTTAGTTACCATTACATTAAATTACTATGAGTGTACGTTGTAAACTATATACGGTCAGCACACTATCCATTGCCACCCAGAGTGCAGGAGCAGGTGGGACCTGGGAACATTCCCCATTGTATGGTCAGGCCTGTATCGCCTGGCCAGGTTGCCTTCCTGAGGAAGGTCGTCTAGCGAATGTATGCACTAGATGTCATAAAGGGTGGGCGGATCGCCAACAAATCATCTCCGGAGGGTGAGCAAGGAAGGTCTGGATGTCCATTGTGGGCAGTGTCCTAGCTCCATATTGTGTGCCTGAGGATAGCAATGCCCGATGAGCTGCCAACTACCCCAAGAGTCAACTTTGTATCGCTTGGAAAGTGGAGCTGCACCTGAATTAACTGTTTAACACAACAGTTCGCAGAACAGTTACAACACGAACCATATCCAATGGGAAAGCGACGAGTATCCATTTCATTCAAGAGCACCAGAGGACAAACCCAAACCACTCAGGCATGCATGTGCTGAACCAACAATTTTCCGGTGTCACTTGTTGCCTGGAAGGCTTGGGGAACAAGATTGGCCGTCCGGTGAAAGCAGTGAGGCCACCACACCAGGAAGGGCCCAAGTATCATCAAAATGCATAAGGTAGACTTTGGATGCGAAATCTGAAAGAGAGCCTACTGAGGACACACAGTTCCCAGTAGAATGTGGTCTAGCATGAAGCCTGTTCTGTTTTGGTAGAGAAAGATTGAGGCTTGACGAGACTGCGCAACGCAGAGACATCAGGTGCTAAATCCCAAGAGAGCCTGCTGGGGGTCTGGAGAGTCCATTCTGTTGGCGACTCAACTTGATTTATCCACCACCTGTGTCGCTTGCCTACTGGTGTAGTTATATATTTGAAATGTGATGTGGCCCACCAAAGTGACATTCCTATTTAAGAGGAGAGCTGTGTGTGTGTTCGCAAGGAAAATGCTGGAATGGACAAGTAGACTGTGGCTGCATGTGAAGGATAATTTTAATTAGAGCACAAGGCCAGCGCTGATGGTGCAAAATTGAATAACCATTCATCAGCCGTGTGACTTTGCAGCCGTGTTTGGCAACCACACCTGTGACACAACAGGCACAATGGGGGGGAGCGAGAGCTCGACATCAGAACAGTATGTCAACACACTGCCGTACCCTGGGCTGGTGGTTCTGAACAGTCGTGGTCTACGAAGGGATGTGCGCTATGACAGAGTTGCGTGTAAGCAGAACTGCAAAGGAAATGTAAAATGGTTGCATTAGTGTGCTGGGGCTGTGCAAAGCCATGCTCGAAATGGTGAAATACTATTTGACTATGTGTCACTATTTGGCACATGTTGTGCTTAAGCCAGGCTTGATTGCTTTCTTTCCCTCTTAGGTGGCGCCAGTGGCACCCACTTCATTGTCAGGTGAGTTTATCAGAGTCACTCGGAGCACATCACAGCTCTCAAGCCACAACCCACAGCCAGGTTACTGGTTGTCACACAGTACAGGCTGCCACTGCTCGTGTGCATTTGGATGAACTGTTCAACTATTGTGAGTGGAATCCGAGTTTGGTATCGTGTGACTAATATCACCACCTCTGGCATCCGTTGGAGTCACATTGTAGTGTACTTCAAAAGCCTTAAGTACACTCATGGTGTCATGGCCGTGCTTATGTTTGTGTCATCGTCAGATGGGTGGATACAACTCTTCAGAACAAGCGCATGCTGACTCGATTGCTGTACGTTGACACCCATTAGGTCAGCACAATTATTCAGGCTAGTGGATGTCACATGGCAATGGACAGATGCCTCTAGCGTTCATCAGATTCATGACCATGGTTGTGAGCTGTTCTCTTGCATGGTTAGTTATCCCATGAGGTTCATATACTAGAAGGCCTCACCCTGCCACACAAGTACATGCCATTGAACCCCCCCTGATAGATATGAGTTCTCAATTCACATAGTATATTTTACATATTTTTGTCATGGGCTGGGCAGCCAGCCTTGGCACAACTGAATAAGTCCAGCTGCTGGCTCAGGTAACTTCGGTGGACTCTTCAGCTATTGTACATGAATCTGTTCATGGAGCTCACCTTGGCATGCCCAGAACTCAGGGGTATTCTGCACTACCTTGAAGTAAACAAGGTAGTAATATTGACTTATGAAACCATACAAATCATGTAGGATGACTGTCAGCCTTTCCAACAAAGGTCTCAGCGGTGCTAGGCCATGCTGAGGGCGAGCGGAGGTATGTTGACTTGTCTACCAAGACTCTACTTCAACATTCTCAATCATAATTCATTTTGAGTCTTCAATTTGTCCGACATGTGGATGCAGTCAGGGAATCCACCATGGTCAGAACAACAAGTCAGAACATCAAGCACTTGTTACACATCACATATCTGCGTCATCTTACCCTCCAGCAGCTCCCTATGAACCCTTGCCCAATCTCCTGATGTTTGAACTCCCAATGTTCATTTCTGAAAATATTTTGTTCTCTCCTCCAGGCAGGCCATGGGCCATACTGCCATTGATTCCACATCCTCTTGGCATGCCCATATTGCCATACAGCAATGTTGTTCGCTCCAATAGCAACATGCTGCCCTTGCACCACAACATGCTCATCTTGCACCAATGCTAGGTCATGGCACCATACCATGTGGGCAACCGCACTTGAAAACATCTTGGAGGCGGGGCGCATTGCAGCATTGCAAGAAAATCCAAGGGATCCATTGTTGTACCTGGCATATTCTGGCGGCCATAGTGGCGGACAGGAATTCAATAATAAGCAATCTCCTCTCCAGGCTGTCATTGCCTCCCATTGGAAAGGCTGACAGAATTGGCTTCTCACATTCACAGCTCTTGTCATGTTACAGTGACACGGCATGTTTTCTGACTGCTCGGGCTGCATGCAACTGCCTCTTGGCAGACAATCCTGGTCGCCTTCCTCCTGGATTCCTGGAAGGGTTGTTCAAGCTGGGGAAGATCATCCACGTCTCAATGTGCTGGGCCAGCCTTGTCCATTTTGGCACCTACACAAACTCATCTGTGTGAGCACCTCCATAAGAGATGTCTGCGAGGAAGTTTTTTCGACCTCAGCCTAGCTTGGTCTGACAGGCAGCTGAGATTTCTCTGACAATATTGCCCTCTGGCTGGTAGTTGGCTTCTCTCTTTGAATCTTTGAGGGCAACCATCTTCTGCCAGCTGGGCTGGTGGCTTCATACATGTGTATTCCATGTACAACCATACTGCAAACGGTGGTAAGTTCATGCATCCGCTTGAGAGTTAGGGCCCTCATGCAGAGGTCTGCCAGATCCATTGGTGTCAAAGAGAACAATTATGTTGTCCTCTCACCCAGGTCAACAAGTTGCTCCCTGACGATGATATGATCAACAAGACAGTTAATTTACTTGTGGGATGCATAATATTATGTTCAGAGATGCCGAGGAGTAGCTGTACCATACTTGACGCTACATGTTTTGGCATTGTAGAAAGCACTGTGCTCTGACACTTCTGTTGACTGGTTGAGACCTACCGTAGCATGGATGGCAAGTGTGAAAGCAGGCGGATCACATTGCAATACATGATTTCATCTCATTTTCTCCCCTTCACTTCAAATTTTCATAGGTATCTATGTATAAATTTTAAACAAAGTACATGATCAAGAAAGGCTTCTGCTAACACCATTACCTTTCAACTTGTATAAATGCAGGAGTGGAACATACATCCTCCACCACATCACCTCATGGTTCATCAGGTGGCATGGCTTTGTTGACAAGGAAGGGTACAGCAGTCTGTGATATCAACATCATCACACTCCTCCTCTGGTTGTGCTCGGTCAAATGTCAATTGAGTAGAAGCAGTCTTTGAATTAAGAGTAGAGGTTGGTGAAGAGTTGTCAGACAGATTGGGGGTGGTCCTACCACAAACAATTCAAGTGGCTGTCTAGTAGCAGGCAATACAACATTTGAGCATGGCACTCAAAGTATCATATGAGAGTCTGAAGGCAGAGGTTTCACTTGACAGAGATGACATGAAGCGACTATGCTGAGCTGGAGTAGATACTGGGCAAGTTCTTATGCAAACACATAGCAACTGTTGACAATATGTGGGGTGTCCTACTCATGAAGTCCCCAATGTCTTTCTCTCTGAGTGTTCACATGCTTTGTTAGTACCCTACCGCCCAGATTGTATTACACTGCTGTTTCTTTTCAACTCCCTGAATGAATGTGACAACAACTCTGCTACTCTGGATTTCCCACTCAACTTGGATGGAACACAAGCACATGCTGTGGCGATGTCCCCTGACATCAACACTGTGTTCATGTTCTGTGTCAAATCAAGCCTTAAACTTCCTAAACCAGGTCGCCCTCTTTGTTTTCTTTCCCAACTCGAGTGCACAGCATTCAACCCGGATACATTGCCTCACAGCAACAAGTTAACACCCATTGTTGTTGAAGGCATGACCTGGATTGACAATTTCAAGCAAAAGTGACCTAGTCATGCATCGCTCACAGTATCATCCCGGTGTCCAACATGTTTCCGGAATATTCTGACCACAAGCAAATCACGGAGAAATTAAAGACTACTGTACAAACACCCAACAATCAAGTGTCAATTCCTGCCCTGCCCACCCACCATTTCAACCAGATAAATTCATGTCAAAAACAGTGTAACAGTCTGAATTCACACCAGTGAAGTCAGGTTAAAGAGGTTGGGGTGAGTGGTATTTATAATATTCTCTCAGTTGTCTTAAGTCAAGCTTTAACTACATGGTGTGTGGAATGGCTTGTAACATGTTTTAATGAAACTAGTATATATTGTGTGAAGCATTGCAAGACAATGAACACTGAACACGACCCCTTCAGTGTGGGGAGATGCTTGGTACATGTGTTGTATTGCGCCATAACACCAAACAGCCAAACACACACCATCTTGTGTGCTGGAACGCCCAGGATATATCATACATAGGGAAGCTGCCGTTATGTTATAATTTAGGACTCTCAATCCAACTCCTTGGAAAGCTAGTTAAGGGTGTCATGATGCATCCACTTCATCGACTTGCGTACAGAAGCCTCCTGTGCCACTTTAGCTCCCCATTTGACAATAGTTCCCACAATAACAAAATACATGGCCTGGGCAGTGATGGAACCTACAACCTTGTGTTGTAGCCAACCATGCAGTACCAGGACTTTGACTTCAGGGTTCTATTCCACATTCTGCCATTTGTTGTAGTTGGAGTTTAAACATAGTGACCAAAAATGGCAGTGTAGCACACATGACACAAGTAGTCAAGATACACGCGGTCATGAAACACGTGGTGTGTGGTCAATGCCACACACATCAAGGTTGCACCCATACTACCATCTCATTATCATACTTCATCATGAAGTGTGTCCTTCGACCCCTTATTCCAGCCACAATGTTCCCCCTGTGCTTGAATGTAACAATTGATGCGGACAGGGAACTACAGGCCTCAGGAAATGGCGCTATCGCTGGTGATATATATGTCCTCTGGTAAAAGGCACATATGGATAGATATATTGAGCAGGTCACTGGAAAAGATGGATGCCGAGCGATGCAATGGACATAGAAGTTTTTGGAGAGACACTGTATGTTGCCAGGGCATCCACCTTGTGGCTTATATTACACACTAAGAACTGCAAGTCTTGGTACCAGAATGGGACCTCTGTTTGGGAGAGTCCAACAGCTTGTTGGACAATACATTGAATGAGGCTGTATGATAGTCTACCAAAGGGATTGAGCAGGTAAGACATATTCTAGGGACATTGGCATTGGGGTGGCCACACCTCGGTGTCACCACTGCCATTGATATGGTGGGTGGGTGGGGAGTGTGAGGAGGAACACCTGGAATGGTTGGTTGAGGGGATGAAGGAGGAGATGGAAAGGCGGGAAGCACAGGCAAAGCTGCTGGAGAAGACAATGAGGGAGAACTTCTGATGGAGAAGTGGGAAGGGAAGATGAAGGATTTGGAGAAAACAATGATGTGAAGGAGGAGGAGATGGATCGGCTGCATTGGATAGGTGAGGGAATGAAGGAAGCAGTAGAGAAAGAAAAGCTCGAGAAAGAGATGTTCAGGGTGGGGAGGGGGTTTGGGAGGAGAGGGCAATGATATGGAAAAGGGTGCAAGATGTTGGTGAGTGGTGGATCATAGAGGAATACCTTGGAGGCATGAATGAAGGATTGAAGGAGTTGGGGGAAGCAAAGTCTGTGGATAGATTGGTGAGGCAGGAGCATGAATGTCTGATGTGAGTGATGCGATAGCAAACTTCGATGTATGACTGACCTTATGAGGGGGATGAATTGACAGATGCTTGTCAACTATTGTGAGTTAAAGAATGTGAGAGGGGTATAGGACCTGACATTGATTTTTGAGGTTGCACTGCTTGTATGTGGTTAGGTTCCAGAGGTACTGGATGACCCTGGAGAGCGCAGAGCTAGTACAGAAGGAGGACAGGTTTGCAACAGTTGTTGGGGATGGAGTAGTGAACTCCCTGCTTCACCTCGACTTCCTGGGCTATGTCCTGTGCAGGCTGGGTGTGCACACGAAGATCATGACCAGGAGGGCAGGGTGCACAGGGAGGAGAGTAGGGTGCACAGTGAGGATGACAGCGCTGTACTGGAGCACCACCAGCTCATGTAATCCTCCTATGAGATGTTGAGCTGGTTGAGTTGACTGATTCTGAAGATGAGGTGACAGCAGGACCGTCTAGGCTGAGAGGGTAGTTAGCATACAGTTGACAGTTTGTGTGGACCTCCTATGGACATGGAATGCGCCTTTCACAACTATGTGATTGTGTATGAAACAAAACCAACACTGAACAGTATCTTAGGATGTGTGGCACATGGGTGGGAACACCTCAACGGTGAACCACCATGGTGATGCCTTTGTCAGTAGGGCATACAGAACCCATAGAGCATGTGTTGGCTTTGTGGAATAGATGCTCAATCCCACAGCCCAATCAGCAGTCCAAGGGGTAGAAGTCGCTTCTGGCCTCACAAGTGAGTATGCGGATTGTGCAGCACTAATCACCCCTCACAGGATTCCTATGCGAGGTAAAAGACCCCAAATCACAGTACTGTGTCAATTGCAAAACCTATGGCCACCCAGCGTGGGACCACAACTGCACACCTTCACAGAGCCCTGCCGTGAACAACGGAAATCCATCAAAGAGGCCAAATACAAGTATTTCCCAAACCCAAACGACCCATCCACATGGGAAACTGTGGATGGCAACATTGTAAACCTGGCCGACCCACCTGCCCCACCACTCCTCCTCCCAATGGCACCTATACCCCAACAACCGACCCAACCCCTGCTGCACTCGCAGACCCAAACACCAGCCGCTACCACCTCTCACACGCTCCCACAGCACCCCCCCCCCTCCAAGAAATCCCAAAAAGGCAAACACAAACCCAGCAGTGGGGTCATGAGACACGGGATGGAAGACCCGCCATCAAACCCACATTGATGACTACCTCCCTTCCTCTCTCCCCCCCCTCTTCCACCCCACCCCGTCCCCACCCTAAACCAACTACACCCTACCCCCCCAGATGATACCTCTGCCGCCGAAGCCCCAACCAGCTACTACTCATCGGATGCAGAAGACACTGACTTCTTCTCCCTTTTATGAATCCGACAACCCCACTAATGTCGATGCCAATACTGGACAGACCACCAAAACGAGCACACTACACATATGGCAGCAAAACATGAACAAATTGCGAAACACCCAACAACACATGCTCCGTAACGTTGACCCGGAACAAATACGACATCGCCCTAATCCAAGAACCGGTCATCAACATCGTAAATCTCACAACAGCCAACCCCAAATGGAATGTTGTATACCCACCCCTCCACCCACAACAAAAAACATGCAGCCCCCACAAGAGCCCTCATCCTCGTAAACAAAAACCTCTCCAAAGACAGCTGGCGTGCGGTACCCATAGACAGCCCAGACGTCACTGCTATAGAACTAATCGGCAGTTCTGGAAGAACCCGAATATAAAATGTCTACAATGACAGCACCCACAACGACACTCTCACAATGCTGAACAACCATTTCACATCAGAGAACATACTCGAAACTAACCACCCGGATGGAATCCTCCTCATGGGGGACTTCAACCACCACCACCTCATGTGGGACGAAACACGTAACCAACATTTGTTCACAGCGGCTAACCTCAGAGCAGTGCAACCTCCCCTGGAAATGCTGGTATCATATGATCTCGTAATGGCACTACTGAGGGACACCCAACGCTGATTGCCAAGGTCACAGGAAACCACACAGGCCTGACAATGTGTTCTGCTTGTCGCACCGGCTTAAAGTGATAACCATATGTAATGTCCAACCGGAGCTCTGCCATACAGGAACGGACCATTACCCGATCATTACTAACATAAACCTAAATCCAGACTGCGTCAACCCCCCCCCCCCATCAAGAAGAAACTACAGATCAACAGACAGGGAAAATTTCGAAAAATCCCTAGTGGGAAAACTCGAAGTGCTACCACCACCAGAAGAGATCGTATCAATACCCCACCTAGCACAGAGACTAGAGGAGGTAACACACGCCATACTAACCACTATAGATGACATCGTCCCCGTCAGCAAACCATCACCATACACGAAGCAATGGTGGACCTCAGAACTGGATGAACAAAACAAAATAGTCAAGAAGCTAGCACGCACCACGTACAAGAGAGACAACAACGCTCCCACCCCATCCACACCCAAGATGCCCACAACCATTTCACCACCAACATCCAACTCGCAAAGGAAAAACACTGGACTGAATACCTAGAGAACGTTGACAGAAGCAATGTATGGGACGTGCATAAGTACCTGGTTAACAAACCCTCTGACTCCTTCATCTCCCACATCCCAAACCTGAGAACTAACACCGCCACTGTGCTCTCCACCCAACAGACAAACCAAGAAAAGGGGGAACTACTATACAAAACCTGCTTTAAACGCGGGCCGCAACAAATCAAAGCTACCGCCCCCAATGAATACCTGGAACCATGCACCTTCACCAACATCACAGACGAGCAAGTCACAAGAGCGATAAGCTGAGCCCTAGGCCCCAATGGGGTCTGCAACATCGTTTTCTCGAAATGCGCTGATGTCCTCTCCCCTCTCCTAGGACCGATATTCCGTGCCACATTCACACATTCACACTACCCAGAACAGTGGAAGCTGTTATCCACTATCGTACTCAGGAAGCCGGGAAGACCAGACTACACGGTAACCAAAGTGTATCGACCCATAGCGCTATTGGACACTCTAGCTAACATCATATCCTCATGTGTCGCTGATGAAATTGCCCACCTAGCAGAAACACATGGAATGTTTCCATCCACCCACTTTGGAGGTCGCCCAGGCTGGACCACAACAGACTCAATACACCTACTCAGCAAGTTCACCTACAACGCCTGGGCCCACCCAAAAGAAAAGTACGTATCCGCTCTGTTCCTAAAAGTAAAAGCGGCCTTCCTGAGTGGTGTCATCAAAAAACTGTTCCACAACATGAGAGTGAGGGGCCTCCCACCCAAGTACATAGAGTGGTACAGACAACACCTAACGGGCCGATGTACCACTCTCTCTCTTTTGACAACTTCACCACATTCGCTTTCCTCATCCCAACAGGCCTAGACCAGGGATGCCCACTATCCCCAATCACATTTCTATTCTACAATGCAGACCTAATCGGCCTCACAGAGGGGGAAAAGAACATGATTGGCCTAGGCTTCATAGATGACACAGCCTTCATTGCAAGGGCAAAAACCTTCACCAAAGCCAACACCAAACTAAAACTACTCATGAAGAAAGAGGAAGGGGCGCTACACTGGGGAGAGAGACACGAAGCGGAGTTCAAGCGAGAAAAGACAGCACTGCTATGCCTCACCTGCACACGAGTACCAGACCCAAACAACAAGAGGAAGACTATCCCAACACCACATCCAAGTATCAACATCCGAGACCACAGCAGAAAACTCCAAAGATCATGCAAGTTCCTAGGGGTCATCCTAGACGATGAAGTACGCTTCATGGACCACACAGCATACACCATAGCCAAAGGCACAAAAGGAAGAATGGCAAAAACAACGATGGGACTAAAAGGTGGCCTAATGAAGGGGCTGTACAAAGCGGTAGCCATGATGGCCCCAAGATGCTATATGCCATTGACATATGGGGAACAGAGCTGTTGAAAAAGGGAAGGGGAAAAAGAGAAAAAGGTTGGGGCGCTCGGGGCTTCGCAAAACAAATCAACAAGGTACAGAGACTTGCAGTGATACTCATCACTGGAGGAATGCACACCACCACAACAGACACCCTGCTTGCTCACACTCACCTCATGCAAACCACCCTCTTCATTCGACAACACTGCCACAGAGTGGCACTATGAATGGTGTTGTTACCACCAACCCACCCGCTAACAAAACACATCAATACCGCCACACGCAACAGAAAACATCACAAATCACCCCTCCACCAACTCTACAATGCTTTCGATGTCAAAGCAAAAGAGATGGAAACCATCCTCCCAGTACAACACCCACCAAAATGGACACCGACAGTAAAAGTCATCATCCATGCCGACCCAAGGGAAGCCATGGCAGCAGACATCCAGGCGGAAATAGAACACGACAACATATGCATATACTCGGTCGGGTGGGGCCTAGAAGGAAGCCTAGGAGGGGCAGTGGTACTAAAAAGAAAGGGCGAGACGATGGCCATTACCTACTGGACCTCTTCCACGAAACCCTCACATCGGCCCTGGAAACAGTAGAGGCAGACGAAATCACCATCAGATGGATGCCTGGGCACGTGGGAATCCCGGGCAACGAGGAGGTGGATGTAGCGGCTAAGGAAGCAGTGAAGGGTTCCACCAGCATACCCTCACGCCTCCCGAACTGACTAAAAAGAAGGGGAGCGGCACTCACACTACCCACCAGCAAATCTGCGAAGGCTCGAGCCTTCACAGACAACACCAAACACCTACAAAAGAAAATATTCAAAACCTCCCCCCCGCGCCGCACTAACAAAAAAGGTAGACCCCACCCTACCGTCCAAAAACTACCTCAAACTCGTAGACAGCCTCCCAAAACGCCACACTGCGATCCTATTCCAGCTACACACTGGACACATCCCCCTCAACAAGCACCTCCACCGCATCCAGAAAGTAGAAACACCCAAATGCGCCAACTGCCGAAGCAGGGATGACACCGTCCCTCACTGCTTACTGGAATGCCCCACACTCAGCGAGCCATGCCAATAACTAAAAACAAGCTTCATAGAAAGGCACACAACATATTGTCTCTACTGGGAGACCCAGAATGCATCAAAACGACTCTCGCATATATACATGCGACACAGCGCTTCAACACCACCCACGGCGACTTAACCCCCATGTGAGAGAGACAGATAGCGAGAAAGAAAAACCTCATTTCCTCTCTTCCCATTTTCCCTCTCCTCCTTTCCCTTGTTTCTTTTCTTTTGCCCTCCCCTTTTTCTCACTACCTACTACTAACAACCGGACACTTATGAGAGTACATACAATACACATTACCATACATACATACATAGACACACCCCCTCCCTGTGTCTCAAGACCAACTAACCGGTCTACTTTAGGAACCCACACTCGCTCCACCCACCTGGGACTCCACCCAGGACTCGGAGCCAATATCTTAGATACTTCTATGCATACGACATGGGTTACAGGTAGTTTACACCTCATGTACAGTCCACCATGGGGCACAGCCCTGATGGACTTCAAATGAGGTTTCACAAAAAAAAAACATACAGTAAGATTTCATTGAAAAACTCGAGGGTTCTCTTTAAATTATTCTTGATGCATGCCCAACGGGTCACATAGATACCTCCATTCCACCAATAGGCTCCATTAATGTGGATCTGGCAAGAATGGATTACAAACCATGTGGGGTTAAACATACCAATAACTCAGCCTCAAGTTACTTACATTGGACGAGACCCAA
Source organism: Xerocomellus amylosporus (assembly GCA_038090735.1). NCBI lineage: Eukaryota > Fungi > Basidiomycota > Agaricomycetes > Boletales > Boletaceae > Xerocomellus > Xerocomellus amylosporus. The sequence continues at coordinate 1,616 of JBBPNE010000350.1, read as the reverse complement.
CTGATTGAGTGAAATCCGCACTGTCTAATCTTTGCAAACAACTCAGAGCCATTGGAGTTTGTCACCTTCTGGAAGATCCCCCATGAATGTAGGTGATGTGGGGTTAGATCTGAGGGTGAGTTGAAGAACCCATTTGAAGTACATAGGGTCCATTGAAGTCGAGCTGTGAGTCGCTACTCAGTAATATCTTAAGAACAAAGAAATTTTACCAGATATGTTGTAACATGGCCTGCTCATGAAACATGGCAAACCTGGTGTTCTGTTGTCCCATTTGGTCAGCCTAGCAGTGAGGGCAGTATTTTCAGGGTTCAAGGGACCAATGACGGTGAACACAATACACTGCACTGCCAAGTGGCCATGTTGATGAAATATCAGGGGGACGTCTGTTGCAAGGAAGTGGGCCATCTTGTCAACAAAAATCGCCTGGACAATTGGGATACAGCAATATAATGTCCCAATTGTGATGGGTACTTGAATATGCTCAGTAGACGACTAAATTTGTTGTCATACATACATACCATCTTCAAAAACTAACAGTGGATCTTCTGCAAGCATCTTGTCATAGAGTAAGCGAATTTTCATGCCCAATTGTAGCGTTGTGAGGTTGGTAATACAATCGGTGCCTAGGAACATCCAGAAGCTCTTCCTTGGTGAACAGCCTAGATTTATTAGCTCGCTAAAAGGAATAAAACTGAAAGGGATCTTACCAAACATTTCCGTGGCCCCACTCAGCTAAATGGTACCACACACCTTGGTAGGGAACAAGCAAATTATCTCTGTAGGGGTAACCAAGGTCACCAAGGATATATTTCCCCTCAGGAATTATCAGGCCACAAGTGAGTGCTTTTGCATACACCTGAACATCATCTCATGCTGATCCTTCCCATCCACAAAGCGCATACTTGAAGTCAAGATCAAACCTGCATTTGAAGAGACAATTTTGAGACAGAAAGCCTTTGGGGTTTTGATATGAAGAAGCTCAATGACTGACTGGGTGGAGATCATACATAATGATTATGTATGAGATGGACAGGCACCGGCGGTCCGTTAATGCAGCTGTTGGGCATTTAACCTTTAAAGCATGTTGTTCATTGTACATACAGCACATGGTGTATCCAGTATTGTACATGGATGACATTGATGAATCATCGCATTTTGTGCTTTGGGGTATACATGCAACTATTTATGATATGGAATCTGCACTCATGGACTCAATGAAATACTGAGTATTGAGTGCTTGCTACATTGCAGTGTTGTTGTTTCAATGGGGTGAAACATGCCATGTGTGCAGACACTGAAACGACCCAAAAGGCAACAGCGTCCTGGTGGTGCTCTAGGGAATTGTCGTCAAGCAAACAACCTAAACAGGTGACAGCGTCAACTGCACTCTGAAGGATTTGTCAAGGGGTACTAGCCAAAGGCACTTGCAATCGGTCTAGGAGTTGTTCTAAGGCTGTTGTGGGGGAAAGACCAAGAGAACTAAACTGTCGTTCTCTGGCTGGCACTTGCGGCCTATATATACTAACAATAATGTATGTACTTGTATATACCGGATCTACCGATATGGTCCCAACATAGACTAAGTATGCTGTAACATGAGGTACCGGCATGCATCA